>OMLP01027954.1:0-11062 GCA_900302685.1 Spondyliosoma cantharus
TATATACATCAGCTCTCCTCTGCACGTGCCTGCAGAATGGCACTCTGTAGATCACATACCTCTGCCAAGGCCCAACAGTTTCCTGTGATTCAATCAAGCCTAATCCAATATCATACAAAATATGTTTAAATCGGGCCAGGTTTTTATTTGGATCCACATCAAATTGTTCTCAATCATAGATACCAGCCACTTAAATATGCCTGCTTTTTTTCCATCAAGATCCATGCCTTATTCCCTGAGAAACTTGTATATAATAATATCAATATGTTAAAAATTCAAAATTCATGCATCTGTCCCTTTATCTGGATCCACACCAAAAGTTAATGAGGTCTATGCTGGGCTGAGACCCATCCTCAATCCAAGTTTTGCGAAAATCCGTAGTTTTTGTGTAATCCTGCTGAAAATACAACAAACAAACAGATATGAGTGAACACCTAACCTCCTTGGTGGAGGCAATTAAACGGTCTTAATATCAAAGATGATCTACAAAACTTTAATCAGTAGAATGGCAACATACAGTATATGACACCAAGGAGATAACTTCAGATGACCCATGTCTCTAATGTTTGCATTTTTTATATCTATTTATATATATATATACACACACATACATAAATAATGTGTGTAATACAATATAAAGTTGAGGCAGTGAAAAATTTTGGCACATTTGCCACCGAGAAGTATATCAAGAGATTTAGCTTAGTACCAGATGACTGTAAAAATACGAAAATAAAAGTAATAACCTGCTATTGTTTGGACCAGAAATCAAATTAAAAACACCACAAACAAAACGTATTTTCTAAAAACACTTTCCGGAGTCTAGACTGACACTCCTTTAGCTATTGTGCGTTTTATGCGGTACAAAGTTAAAATTAACTGAGTGACAGTTTAGGACAAGACATCATTATGAAAACAACAAACATATACAACACTATGATTCAGCTTGAAAGGACATTATAACAGAACTACAATTATGCTTCTGCTGTCATTAAGTTGTCGTCATGTTATCTAGACTAAACCCTGCTCCACTTTGTAAGGCAATTCAAGTCATTTTCTTACAACATGTCAGATACAGTTTTGTAGACTGCAGTCTGCCAGTCAAAGAAAGGGACTGGCTTCTAAACAATGGATGAACTCTTTGTATCTTAACATACTTTGGCATCATTAAAGAAACATGCACATGGGTCTGGAGAAGAGCTTTCCTTGTTGTAGCAAACCACAGGGAACGTTGAGTGGTTCATTAGTGACATTATATTGATCATTACTCAGATAAATGCACTACAGCAAGCAAGTGGAACAAGAAAAACACAATACAGACTCCACATTTGAAGGCAACGTGATACTTGTGCAGTAGACACTTTGTACTGGATAGCTCACAGGAGAGAAAACATCAATTTGTGGTCCTGTTTTCAGATAGTTGTCTGAACACCATCTCCCTGATTGTCTATAAAAGAAAGACTACAATAAGGCAGATTTCCTTCATTCTGTATGAATTAACATGTCCCAGAGGAACGGTTATGACAGTTTAAGGGATGTTATGGTGTTTCAAGTGTTTGGGTGTAAAAGGATATAACTTATCCTTCTTATGTTTCATGAGATGTACAAATGCTTCAATTGAAGAGCTTCGTCTTCAAGATGTAATCTATTGTAAAATACTATAAAAGGGAAAAACACAACAATAAAAACAGAAAGCACCATGTATGCACCACTCCAGTCCTCATCATGGCACCTGTACCCACTTAGTATCAGTTCCTGGTTCAGCATGGTGCATCCTTAAATACATAAAAATACTGTTTCTGTCCAACAAGGAACCGAGAAATGTTTGTGCATTGGTCATCCAGTAGTCCTGCATCAGCCCTCAGCCCTTTTCATGGACTCAAGGCCAGAAAACTAAGAGGTCTGATAAGATGAACCTTGTTACACATTCCTCCTGCAGAGTGCTTTCTGGTTGATTTTGACTAGTCCTTAACACGAGTGCTGAGGTTTGACCCAGATAAAATATATTGGTACAGAGACACTGGGCATCAGGAGTGTGCAGTGTATCCCTGTGGTCAGCAGGGGTTGGAGAGTGAGGTCAACTTCAGTTCACTAGCAGGACGTCCTCATATGTCGTTGTTCTGGGGGAAAATCAGAAAGACGGCTCATGTAGTCATGATATTTTACATCATAATCATATATTCTTATCTAGAGTCAAGTAATGATGATATCTAGTAAAACGTATGGAAAAATTATGAGAGAAAAAAATAAAACTTCAGCCATTCATTCAGGAACAAAAATACAGCGAAGCCAAAACTTGTCTACTTATAGAACAATAAAACACAGATCAGTTGATCGTTCTTTAAGTAGACATGTTTTGAATAAAGGCTTTTTAACCTAAATCCAGTATTTTTTCCCTGCTCTGATCTTAAAATAATTATTTTTGCCGTTTTGCTTTTATTTTGATGGTACAAGAAGAGCTAGTATGAAAGGAGTTTGACATGCAACAAAGGATGTGCAGAATTATTCGACTAGTTACCCTCACTGGTCGGCAACAGAAATTCTAGTCAGTTAATCTTATCATTATTATTTTATTAATGTACACATTAAAATTTTGACAACATTTGCACTGAAATATAACCCTTAACCATTAAGGTCTCTTTCAAAGTGTGACACATTTCAGCAGTGTGTACAACACGATTGTTAAATGTTTAACCTTATGGATCAAATTGTGCTTAATTTTGATGGTTTTCTGAGCTTTCTTCCTTACTTTTAGACTATTTGACCAATCTTGGAGTAAACTTCTCTTTTAACGTCAGACAAATTAGTCTTTCAAAAGTCCCTCAAACTCAAAACTTTCTTACACACTTTGTGTACACTCTCTGGCTGAAATGTTGAGAGAAACAGTTTGTGTACCTGATATAACGAGGTAGTTCACATCATGCCTTTCCCCTTCTTTCCTTCATTGCTTCCTTCATTTACTACTAATAAACTCTGCTGACATGTTGTTAATTACACCTATGAATAATTATTCTGGAATAATTACAGTATTCAGTCCTTGATCATCAGAGAGATCATTGTTGTTGCTGATTTCTTCCCTCCTCCCCCTGTCCTCCTCACCTGTCACAGCAGCAGAAGAAGGAGCACGGCGACGTCTCCAGACCCCTGAACTTCCCCGAGTTCGGTGTGTCTGTACACTCTGCTATGAAGGCGTGCAGGTCTGTGATGTGGATGGGTTCTTGGGTTTGGTGCTGTGGAAATCAAAGAGTATAAATTACCTTCCATGTTCTAAAGCTCTGAGACCATTTTGGCAGTCAGAAAATAACCTGGTTTACATCAACCCAATTTCCTACCTTGATGGTCTCGTAGGCTCCGGTGATGAGAGCGATGAAGAGTGACAGCACCATGTAAATGAAGAGGGAGATGAAGGTGTATAGGTACACCTGGCTGAACAGCCACACCAGAGTGCTGCTCTCCTGCATCTCCGAGAATGTCACAAACATGTCGTCACCATTGATGAGGGAGAACAAGCACTCTGACACCATGGACAGAGAGCGGAACTAAGGGAGACAAAACAGAAATCATGAAGATGAACTTAACGCGTTTATACATTGAGTAAAGCCCAAACTTACAGTAAACATTGTTCCTCAAATCACAGTAGGAGGTAACTTTGTGAAAACTATTTAAATGGAAGAAATCTGATTGAGATTTATGCATAATGCATCCACTCAGGATGTCTACTATGAGCGATGCTCATAGTATCCACACAAAGACTTCTTGAACGGGAATTGTATTTCTGGTTACAAAAAGGAGTTTACCCTTTAACATAAAAGGTCTAATTTTTTTGGATCCTCCCCATAAATTTGTTAGTTGACCAGTGTTGCAGCTGCCAGCTGAGTTGATCTGCTAGCCCGATTCCAAAACTTCTGTTAAGTATAAATCATTAACACACCAAAACATGTAAATAAAAGACCCAGGTTTAAGAAATATTGGAACTCCCCTTTAAAATGTGACAATATGTTAATGTTGTGTTCTCAACATGCTTCAACTGCCCCCAGGTGGACAAAATAATAAGTGATTGCATGTTCAAGTGCTTGCACTGCAACAAAAGTTCATATCCGTGTCTACAAGAGCTTTAGTTTTGTTCACCTTGACATGATATGGTCCCAGGACAATCCAGCCACAGAAGCAGTAGCCCAGATAGATGACTGCCACACAGCAGCAGAATCGAATCACATTAGGGAATGCTGCTCGAAGCGTCACAATCAGGATCTATATCAGGAGGCACAGAGACATTAGAAAGATCAAATTACAGTGTGACAGAGAGCAGAAAGACTTGATTAGCAGAGTTTATTACATTACATCAACCCATTTGACACATTATTAAATCAACAGCAGCTTACAACCTTATCAGCTAATGCACACTAGTGTGTCTGTGACTTACATTGTACTTCTGGAAGAATGTGAGGTAGCGAATTACTCCAACCCACACCAAGAGTGTGGAGGTTCCCAACAGGATGCCACACAAATCATACGAGGACATATTCTGTCAGGAGAGGAAGGAAGATTTTTTGGATACAGGCAGCACTTTCACAATGAACATGACAATTGCTGTGTTGATGATTCGTTAACAGTGGCTTACAATATTACTCACTGACAGCTAAAGGCTTGTTGAATTCAGTGCAAGGAGAAACTAAAGCAGGTATTGTCACTTGTGGGTGACGCAACACACACCTTTGACTCGATGCCAATTTTGATGATACTGCCAATGATGGTGAGGATGTCGCTGATGATGAGGAGGATATACCAGCCGTTAATGAACTCCATCCGGTCACCCCAGCACACTTTACGGTCCAGAGTCTCCTTAAAGAAGTGCACAAACTCCTGACACACAGAGACAATAAGAGAGGAATTAACAAAGACTTCAAACATCAGGTGTACATGCGGTGAGACGTTTATTGATCTGTACGATTCTGCATGAACTGGCGATAATTCTGTAATTCAAAGCTCTCATCCTGTTGTATGTTTTCCATTGGCTAGAACAGATTTTCCATACCCGTTGCAGCATGATGCCTCGCAGTATGGAGCGTCCACACAGCAGCAGTGACAGCATGCACAGCAGAGCCACAGCAACATCAAATGTTAGACGCGTGTAGTTCTCAGCTGGAAATGAAAAGGAGGAAGCAAAGCAGTGTTTCAGTTAGATGTACTGCAATAGGTCCCTGCTGCAATGTTCTGAAACACCTCTGCTAGCCTTCTACCAGCTTAGTGTCATCTTTCCCTGCTGCAGTGTTTCCATGACTGCTGTGACTTGTGTATTACTCCATGCTCTGTCCTCTTTCAACCCATGCATCTGGTGTCTCACCGTGTCCAGAGACGCTCGGGTCTTTACACTCCTTTATGGATGCCTGGTTTTCTAACCAGATCTTCACCTTGCCGCTGTGAGCTTTGTTGTCCAGGACTATCTGGAGGAGAGAGGCCAACAGCAGACAGTTAATATCCTTTGTCATACAGTTTGTACGATGAAATATAGAAGGAGTTTCCATTGTTTCATTCAAACAGAGTTGTACAGGGCAGCAGCTATTATTGAAAACACAGAGGTAAGGGATAAGTTGAGAGGTTTAATGACATGAAGGACACATCGAGGCAGCGGATTATAAATCACAAGGTAGCCACACGTAAAGCATTCCCTGCTTTATCATCTATTTTACTGTTAATGGGAACATAATTTACAAACTAACATGATGCTTATTAATTAAATGCTTAATTAATTAAATTAATGCTTAAATTATCTAAGATTTGAAACTACAGATTGAGACCATAAACTCATTATGAAAGTGTTTGTTGAGGTAATAAATCAAGTGAGAAGTGGGGTTATTTTCTCAAAAATTCACATGTAATCAGACTTCTCTTTGCAACCAGTGACGTTGAATCCTGCTGACATTAGAAAGAATGCAGGTATAAGGCACTTGTGCATTGGCTTCACTTTTCAGGCCATGAAGCTCCGTTCACATTTTATACAATTGCAGTTCATTTTAACTAATTAATTCTTAATAGCTTAGGCAATCAGTCCCTTTTAGGTAAAATAACTTCTATGAAACCTTTGGCCAAATGCCCAAAAGGCCCAGGAACCACAGTAGCAGGCTGTTATTCAGTGCTATTATCATCATTAAATCCAAAACCTACAAAAAAAAATGTGCAATATTAACAGTGATGCCTCAACCAGGATGTGTATTGTTCTAATTTTCAAAACATGTGCCCACTATAAGCTCTCCAGACGTGTTGGAAATTGAACAATCAACAACTTTACGACAAGGCAGCCTGTTGTCCATGACCTCTAGAACATGCATGCATATGTCCCTGCTCACCGTTATGTAAAAAGTGTAGCAGTCTGGGATCTCATTGTTGATGATGGTCTGTATATTGATCGCCTTCAGCTGGAACTCGATGGTGACATTAATGAACCTTGAAAAAAGAGATTGCTGGTAAACAAGAGGTGAAACAGACACTGATTGGAAAAATGAAGAAGATATTTCATGTGGCTAAAATGACTTTTGTGTGTTTTTGTATAAAAACCTTTGCCAGTTCTCTAGTATACAGTATTAAGTGTGCGTGTACAGCAGAGATAAGTGGCTGGTTGAATGTCATCATAATCAGATACAACAGAGATAAATCTAAGAAAAGGATTTCAAACAAGGAGAAGCTGAAGCCATGTGAAAAATGAAGCTTTACTTGTGGAACTTGAGTGTAAAGTTCTTGTAGCTGTTGCTGAGCAGAGCTGGAGGGACCGACAGCGGGTTCACACCTATACAGTCTGAAAATACAGGAGAAAAGTCATGTTGAGTAAATATCTGCATATACAGAAGTTACAAAATGAAGGGAAAAAACAGAATTTCCTATTTTTTGGCAGTTTGCTGTTCCTGTTTACTCAGATCAGTAATCAGTAATCCTATTACAAATATTAGAAGAAGGAGATCATCAAGAAGCATTAGACATACTTGTGATATGAGGGAAGAAGAGATTAATACACAGGGTTGTTTCCACTGTTTGCACTTCCTCAAATCTGATTCGTTCAAAGTGATATGAGGAAGTAAAAAAAAAAAGTTTGAGGGTACTCTCACTGGAATTGTGCATATTGCATAACAATAAGGTTATATGTGCAAAAGTGCAGGTGACATAGAGATATTTGCAACAATTTACTGTACAAAAAAACAGACATTTAGCTAAAACTGTTTTGAAGATTGAATAGACTGACAGCTAGATAAATCCAGGGATATAAAAACAACAATAGATTGACCTCTGCATAGGGAGAACCCCATATTTATTACTTATTATCACCTAATTACGAGATCAGCTGTACATCAAATTCTGTGACTTCTTTCATGTTTCATCACCACAAAACTCGCTTGAATTGATGCATGAATTTGTATACAGCATCTTATACTGTTTTCACTGCTTCTGATGGAATACAGTGCACCTTGAGCAAAAAGCGAATTGAGTCAGTTCATCGTCATCATCATCATCATCCTCCTCTACGATAGCAATGATTTATGACCTTTCATAAATAAAAGAAAACAATCTTGTGATTTTGAGATATTTTTTTAAGAATTACAGTGCATGTGATCATCTCTCAGCGTATGTTTTTACCTAGTAATCTCAGTGGAATGTGACATGAAAGCTTCTTTGAAGAAGTCTTTGTTGCATTTTGTGCGAGAATATGCTACATCTCCAGTAAATACTTTCGTTAGAGCCACAGTGCATTCTCAAACATTCCTCCCGCTCAGAAGATTCCTTCTGCAGTGATAAAATAAGTTGATAATGTTGCTTCAGGCGAACAACTGTCCCTTTCATTATTCTGCATACAATTATACTGTGCTTGACCTCCGACTACTTAAAACCAAGTTATATGCAAACTAAGTATGAAGAACCCTTTTTAGCAAAATCTATTCCTCATGTGGTCTGCCACTTTCTCATGTGTTTGTTTTAGTCTAAAAAGGAAGCGTGCACTTGTGTTTTTCAGCGATTTTGACTGGGTTATCTGTTCCTCTGGTTAACCTGGTTCAGTTTACTCGATGTGACAATCAAACTCTTGTTAATTCTCAGAAAAATTTATAACTAAACACACACCATGGTACTTGTCTCCTTTGAGGTGCTGTTCATAATGATTACAGTCCCCACCAATGAATGTGAACCAAGACAACTTGTAACAGAGAGAAAAAGTTCAGGTATAACCACATTACAGAGTTGATTACAGCCTTCCAGCTAATCGAAATCACATGTTAGTAGTATCTCCTCCCGATAGTCCAGTGTAGTTCATGTACCTGTGATGACGAGTGGGTCTATACTGAAGGTGTCATTGGCTGGGTCTATCCTTCCTTTCTTGTAGTACTGTTGGCACAAGGAGAGCGCACTGCCATTCACACCAACACCGTAGACATATGCATAGCGTCCCACTGTAGTCTGTGGTAAAGCCAGATACTGGGGGAGAGGATGATAAAACAGTAATTTAGTTTAGTAAGAATTTAGCACTACAGCACTATTTGAACAAGTTGTTTCATATACTGAAGCAGTTTTTTTTTCATTTCTCTCAAGGTTTACCTGCTCCACAGCGTAGAACATGTGGTCGTAGACGTCGTTCTGCGTGTAAACAGCAAAGGAGTCATCTGAAGACTCGTCGTAGTCTTTGAGGAAGATGTGCTTGAAGGTCACAGTGTTCTCCTCCTTGAAGGTCACCACCACCTGGTTACTGAGGCCAAACAGCACCAACTGCAGCAAAGGTGGAGCGGAGGGTGTTAAAAATGTTGTTGGGGGAAAGTGAGACATGTCAGGAGGAGGAGCAGGGATAATAAAAAAAATCCCAGAGGCTATATGTTCCATGTGCAACATAAACACTGCAGGCTTTGTGTTTGTAAAATTTAATTTATGACCTGTCAATTGAATAATCAGAATGTTCTGTGTGTTTCTGCAGCTCATAAATAACTGGCATTGTGCACACACACGCGTAGGGTGTGGTTGAGAAAATGGGTATCTCTTCCATACATCAAATTATAGTCACTCATAGATACCACCCACCTAAACAATTCTGTTTTTCATGATCCATGCATTATTCCTTGAGAAATTAATGGAAATGTATAAAAAAAAATGCCCCATCTCGAAACGTTAAAGGAAGTGAGAAGAATTACTGGATCCTCAGCAAAAGTTACTGGGGTCTATTCTGGGCCGAGACTCATCCTCCGCCTAAGTTGAGTGGAAATCCGTTCAGTTGTTTCTATGTCATCCTGCTGACAAACCAACAACCAACTAACAAATGGACTTGGGCAAAAAACATAATGTCCTTGGCAGAGGTAATAAAGGATCTTGATGTAACATGATGTACCTGAGCTGTGACAACAACAATCTTGAGCAGCTGCAGGATCAGCTTATAAGGCTTGCGGCCTTTGGCGTGATATTTATCACAAGGGCTCATGAAGAAATATTTCAGCTTCCTGCGAATGGCCTCCTCTTCCTGTTCAGTCCCAACCCAATGACCTGCCATTGCCGTGGGAATACGATGGTTGCTGTGGTTGTTGCCATGATTGTTACTCTGAAGGTCGTACTCCCCGCTGCTGTCTGTGGAGCCATAGCGAGACACTGAGCAGGACAGGCCATCTCGTTCTGAAAGAAGAAACATAAAACGTCCATTCTCAGGCAGATATTGATCTAACTTTTCTAAGAACGTAACCTCAGTCAACATGATTAAAAAAACCTGAATGACCCCCAAGCTTTTGGTTGTTCAGTGCACACAGAAAAAGGTTTTAAAAACCCCTTGTGCCATGGAGCTCACTTTATATCAACTAAGAAGTTTTAGTGGTCAAACTCAAAATCCCATGTGTGTCAGTACAAACCCCAAGACCTGCTGCATGGCTTTAGTCTTCATTATATATGTTAAGTTGGACTTTGTTGTAGGCGGGGTGACATACATCTGCTATAAACCATAACAGGAAACCATGGCCTTATTATTTTTCAGTATATAAATGAATCCAGGTCACGAGGCTGTTACCCTACCCAATAAAATTTGATTGAACATTAATGTTCAATCAAATTTTTATGGCAAAACGCAATAAGTCAAATCAAGACCAGGACTAGAGTCTGTATTGTGCTGTGGAGCAGTTAGTAATGTGCTGAGAGGGAAAGCATTAATCACGTGAACTGAGCTGTTTTTTTCTTAGTACTGACCGCAAGTCTAGTCATTTCTTCCAAAAACATGACTCCACCTAAAACTTGCTGACACCGACTGGTTCCAGTGACAGTATCCTGTCAGCACCACACATGTGCCTGAGAGCCTCATAAGTCTGTCTGTCTTCATCTTTTACTGTTTTCACCTCAGTCTAACACCTCCTCTTTGTCTCTTTGGTGTGGATGGCTTTACTCATCTCTATCCCCTCAGGCACTCTGAACATGTGCTCAGTTCGGCTTCCCATGTGACTCAATCCTATCTAACTCTATAGTTACAGGGACTAATGGAGTTACATGTTGCTATGGGCTGTCTTTACAAAGGGCACAGAAAGAGAGATACCTTTTATACTTTTATTTAGTGCATTAATGTTTCTAAAAGCCATGCAAACTTCTTATCTTATAAAATGTGGAGAGAAGTCAAACTTCTGACTTTCTCCTCCTTAAAATACGGAAAAGAAAAGTAATTTCAGCTTTTACTTATATCATATTAAGTGTGCAAAACTGTTTCAACAAGTGTAAGGAAGAAATCTATTTTCCCAGTCTGTAGTATGTCTGCTACTTACTAGGGGTGTAACGATACAAAAAAATCATGGTTCGATACGTACCTCTGTTTTGAGGTCACGGTTCGGTTCATTTTCGGTACAGTATGGGAACAAAATGCAAAACATAAATTTGCTTGTTGTGTATTCAGAACTTTTGTAAACCAACAATTTATTGTAACATTATACAAAATACGAAAATAAAATTAAAAAAAAATAGAATACTGTTGTAAAGTGCTGCCTGGTAATAAGTTAATAAATTATTCTCAAATAAACAAAATATATATAAAATAAGCTTTTCAATGAATAAAATATTCTCAAACAAAAACTAT
>OMLP01027955.1:0-11262 GCA_900302685.1 Spondyliosoma cantharus
GTAAAAATTCCACCGCAAATGACCTACCATATTTCGCCAAACACAGAGGTCATGTGATAATATTAGTCCCGTGCGAATCGGCATCTCTGTGATTTGGGGTTGTTTTTTGTTTTTCTTAAGGTTTTTTGTGTTTTCCGCGACTTTTTCCAGGTCGAGAATTATGGAGACTGCTTTGGCAATTATAAATTAAAGTTTTGACAGCATTTTGGGTGCAAATTCAGGAGGCTCATCAGATCTCGAAAGATGATTAGATGGATTACATGCATAGCAGCATGTGGTAAGGAACATTTTTCTATCTTTCAACAGGCTCACCAGTTATTATATTAAAAATATCCATATCTAACCGTTGTGCTGCTCCAACGAGGGCTCCGGTGCGATCGATCAGGGGCATAATGTCAGTAAATTCGAGTTAAAACACAGACTTCACTTATCCCGTGCAAATGCGTCGCATGAAACACAGATGTGTTGGGGTCATTTCTAAATCACTTGAGGTCCCCAGGTAATACTAGTCCCGTGCGAATAGGGCTTTAGTTTTGATGTTACAACATGTTGAGCAGGGAAATTGCAGATGTGTGCCCGCTCTTCCCTTGTGTTATAGCTATTCAATGAGTGGGTCAATGTTTGGGAGAAACTGCTGACACCAGATGACCTGGCTTACTTAACTGGCACTGCTTTGTCAGTGACGAAGAAAGTGAAGACTGGATGGTGTTTGCATCCAAAAGTGGAGGGCAACGCAGATAGGAACATCTCAACATAGGAAGATCTCTTCTTGCAAAAAGGCCCCTCACCAGGAAAGTACATCTTTTGTTTCGTACTGTTAATAATAAATGCACTAAAGTGGTTTTCTATGTAATTTCTGTTAATTCTCTATTCTATTTTTTATTTTAACAGACCAGTTAATCCTGTCGAAATATGACACATTGTGATACCCTAGTCTTACTTGACATAGGAAGTGACTGTCAGATATACATAAGAATCTGATATATATAAACAGCAGATATAACTTTTCAGACTTCAGACATGGTTACTGGTCATATCTATACAATTTCCTGACATTGACACACAAATTAATCTTCTGCAGATATGACAGCTGTCCATTTCTGACTAGATATTTTTCCAAATATGATGCATATTTATCTCAAGTATCTGGGGTGACATGAACTTCAGATTCTAAGTATAAAAGTGGTCGCATACCCATTTTCGGAGTTCCGATCATGAAATCTGTGACTCTCGTGGTCGGAGAGTATCTTTATTGATATGACTGGATTCTTGGGGTTTTTGCATGGTGAACATTTTAGGTACAGTAATTTCATGGACAGTAGGTCAAATAGGTCAATTAGCAAATTTCTTTGTGATTTCTGCAAAGCTTATGTGATGTCACAGAATATTTGGATTTCTCAGTCTTGAGTGCCCACATTAATATTCAGTGAGGTTGAGGCCAGGTGACTGTAGAGGAAAGTCAGGACTCCTTGGTCTTCTTTGGTCTGCAGGTAGTTCTATCAACGCTTTGAATCCATCCGTTATCCGTAACCACTTATCCTATGCATGGTTGCAGGGCTCTGTTGCCTCAAACTGCGCAGTGGTTAACGCTGTCCAACAACAAGGAAGTCCTGGGTTCAAGACCCAGTCAGAGGGTTCTCTCCAGTCCAAAGAGCCTCTGGTGTGCTCAGTTTCACATTGTGCTTTGGATACAACTGATCCAGTTGCTGTAGTGTTTTGGGGTTTCATGCACTGCCCCTTTAGAAACCTTTAGTCTCAACATGATCTGACGTTGAGAAAGACCCTATTTGATAGAATAAAAATTTGACTGTTTCACTTTCACATACCCTCTGATTCCCCAAATTTTCTGATAATTTCCAGGTTTACATGACAATATAAGAGATTTTAATGTGGTTTACATAATGTAGCGCCCCTTTGTAGTTTCAAATACCAGCGAAGACAACAGCCAGCTGCACATGCCTTGAGAGCTCAGTCAAAGATACAATTAGGTCTAAATGTTCTACGTTGATTAATCCTTTTGAAGTATCTGCACATAATCTGCCTGAGATATGACCAGTAGGTCCTGGGGCTTTTGTACAGCCTCAGGTTCTCAAAGCGTGCATAGCAGGTGTTTTATCTGGGAGGGATCCAGACATTGTCTCAGCATGGTTGGTTTTCTGTTCGTGGTCTGTGATGGTTCTTATGAATGGTCCAGCCAAAAAATCTCTGGTGTGCCCTGATAGTTAGACTCTGCTTTGTTCCTATAGCACATCTAATAGTTGTTTAAAGCACATACCTGGTGTTGTGACCTCACCACATGGTCCTAACAATAGATAAGCCTGCATGTAAAACCAAAAGACTAACATGCAGCCTCCATGCACCAATAAAGCCTGCAAACAAAGAAAAGAAAATCTCACTTGGTTGTTAGAATTACACAATCTCCCGTTTACTATGGCGCACCTGAAAGCATCTCAGTTCCGGTTGTACAAGTTGTACGAGTTTAAACGCTGTTCCATTCTGCTTTTTGTTGCTTTTCCCACTGTAACACATTAGTAACTAAAAGGGAGCAACCATTTACACTTGGATTTTACCTTTGCCTCGGCCAGGGGCGGACTGGCAGCCTACAGACACTGTGCAGCCTATCCTCTCACCAACCCTGCAGGATTGAGGAATGTTTCTTCAGAAAATAAATGGTTAGGGTCTTGGCAGATACTAGATATTATTGTGTATTATGTGCTTAGAAGCTACATTCATTCTGAGTATTTTGAACCACTAAGTCTGATTCATGGGCTGCTTCTGAATACTGTAAAGTATGCTGAATGTTTGCCTTTCATGAGCTGATTTGAGCCTCTACACTTTGTAGATCCAAGTGTTAGCTTTGCCATTTTGTGAGCTCACAATAAGCCATATTTCTATCTGTAACAGGGACCGGAGGAAGGTGATCAAGCCTGATAAAAAAAAATCTGGTGATAGAAAAGCCTAAACCTCCATGCTGCACGTGTTAGCTCTTTTTCCTTCACTCTTTCTCCTCGCTACTAACGGAGAATTGGAGTATTATTGATTATTGATCAAATTTGCTAATGTTAAATCGACACTATCATACTGTACTGAGCAGTTGTCAGTGATTTGTTGTGCATATGTGTTGTAGTAACAGCACTGCTATTATTATCTATATTAATAACTAGATGTGGCACAAAGGACTCAAATTTTTTTTTCTTTTTTCTAAAAAAACCCTTGTTTTAAAAAGTGACAATACATTTAGTTGTAGCCTTTTATTTAACTTGTAATAATCAAGCACTACCAGTGTACCGACACTGGATTCTCTGTACTCATCCAGATCACCCAAGTGATGAGTGACAGTCTATAACAAACTTAATTGATAAGTTATTCAGGTATTTCTATATATCTATATAACCCTAATTTAAATGTAGAGTTGAATTAAATATATTTTTTCCATTAATTCAATCAAACTACATGTCGTCTTTGTCAGCAGATGGAGTTGCCCGGTTGTCATGAAACTGAAAAAAATATATATTTTTCGACAAGACGACAAGAAACCACATGCTTATAGAACAGACTTCACCAACTAAAGAATAAAACAACATTAATTGGTCATGTAAAATATAGAAATACAGCCAAAATAGAATATAAGAGACAGAATATAATACTGATCGGCTGACAATGATCTTTCTAGAATGTTCTTAAAAGCACAAGCAGGGGTCACGTTCTCTCTCCTAAATTTAATTGGTTCCTCCTCCTCTCTTCAGTTTTCCTTTATCTCCCCTCTTCCTGCCCTCATCTCCTTCCTGTTGTAAATCCACTGTCCTCTCAGCCGTGTGTGATTGACTCTAGCAGAGCTGATTGCTTCTAATTACTCCAACACGTCGCTGATTAAACCTCTGACACACATTGGAGCACATGCACAGATATAATCTGCAAATGCAACAACTTCCTGTGTTATCTTATGCTTATGAAGACCTCCAGTATCATAAACTATGACTATTAATGTATGTCCTCAATTTAAAGTTAAACATTTTGGGGAAGTATTTGCTTTCTCTCCAATACCAAAATGACAAAGAGGATGAATATCAATATCATGTCTGTTTTATTATCCAAGGAAAGTCTGTAGAGTCTCAAGCTTTTCCTAACTATCTTCTTGCTTTATGTTTTATTTTGTCACCAGCACATCAGCTGTCCCATATGCTGGCCGTTTTCGCTCCCAATGTGTCAAAGAAAGCAGCCTGATCAGTATCCCTATACATTGACTATAAACATGATTCACCACCTTGGATGTTTTCCCCGTTTATTACTTTTATAAATGGAATCATGGTCAATATAATTAAAAAAACAAAATATAAATAAACAATCTCTTTAATGTCAAAGTGAAAACAGATTTCTAAAAAATAATGTCAAATGATTCAAAATATATATCGTAGAATAAGTGATTGCATAAGTATTCACCCCCTTTAAGGTGACCCTAATTCAACAGATGGCCAGCCAATTGACACTATATTGGTAAATACTTATTTTACGTTATAGCAAAATCGCAAAATAATTAGGGGGATGACTAATTTATAGGCACTGTATATTCTAGTCATTCTTTGGTAATGATATCTCAAAACCTTTATTAGCTGTTTGGGGTTAAATCAAAAATCAAATATTATCCAACGCAAAATAACTCAATATGTACAGGAACTGAAGATGGATTTCCTTACTTCGATGAGGGTTATTGGTGTGTGTCATGTGGTGTATGGCTCTGTGTGACTCAAACCGTGATTAAGGTTTATACAGGTATGTTTGTCAAAACGCGGATTAAGGGGTGAAGAGGCCCCCGTCTGTGGTCGACTACATCCGCCATACTACTGCTTAGACCCTGCCAAAGCCCAGTCTGACCAATATCCATCTGTCGATCAACACTCAGTAATGAAAAATTGGCAAGAGTGTCACTCTGTACACATCTGTGTTTATCTAGGAAGGAGAACGCGTTCATGTTCTTTTACAACACATCACTTTTAAATTAAATGCTTCAATGGCTATGTCAAGACTGTCTGACAGAGGAGTTTTTTAACAACTGACAATTTGTTCTCATCAGAGGCTTGTAACTAATGTGGAGTAAAAAATAAAAGTAATTTAAAATATTGATTTAACATTAACAAGGCCATAAAAACAAACAAAAAATAAACCCTTAAAAAGAAGTGTCTAGTTGGACTCTAGGGCTCACAATCTCAAGGTTGAAGCTTGCTAGCTTTTTTCAGAACTTTTAACTCACAGCATCCTTTGAGGTCATTAATGACCTCCTGTCTGTGTACTTGGGTATTCTCCATGCACTCCCCGACAACAAGAGAACTCTATTGTGAAGTACACAGACACCACCACAATTGGACGCATAACAAACAACAGTGTGAGTTCATCAAGGAAATCAACAATCTTGCTGAATGAAGTAGATCATTGTATTTCGTCATCAAACCCACCAAGGAATTATTTAGGAATTGTTTGCCAATGCAGATTGCAACCAGCCGAATACCCCTCGCCTCACTCTCTCCTACAGTGGCCACTACAAATGCCAAAGGCCCTCTCTAAAGCCAGTGTACGTTTTGTGACCTCTGGGCTACCACAGGTACATTGGCTATGCAACATTGCAGATTTTGTTAAGAGGAACCACTTCCTAAATCCTACAATCTGGACGTTTAACAGTAGTAGTATTGAGTATTTACAGTTTGTCAGCATTATTAGTATCAGGCAGCTCTTACCAGGAGCTATTCAGCCAGTTACCACGTTTAGAGAGCTGCCACACTGGTGTTAGCCTCACAAATCAGTGATTTTTTAATTGACTGCAGTTTTTTTGTATTTTTTGCTGTGTCACTGTACACAGAGGAACACTGAATAGCTGCAGGGCAGGTTGTAAATGTTTATGATCCTAGTCTTGTCTCGCAATTACCATACTGTAAACCAGATACGATGGAAATAGAGAAAGGTGACGGAATGTTAGGCTGTAGCTGATGGAAAAGAAGGGAAGAGGTGTGGGGTGGACCAGCACAGGGCCCTGTGTCTTCACCTCTTGAGATTTTGCCATCCAGTGTGTCCAAAAGGGTGTAAAAGTCAGGATGCCACCAGGAAGGGCACTTTAACTGGTCAACGATCACAATGTGCACTTGTCGTCACTTAACAACTGATGATTGGAGGAACTAAAATGTGAATTCTGTTGAATGCAGTGTGAGTGTAGTGTAGTTCTAGGTAATGTGCATTACTAAAAAAGAGCACAAGTACTTGTTTAACTCTTTGAACTACAAGCATAATAACAAGGAGATAAAGAAGCTGTTTCACATTAAGTGAGGCCCACCCCAACAGTTAGGAGGATTCAAAGCATCAGCCCTAACAGGCCACCCCCAGCTGACTTAGAGTGTGCTTCTGATTGCCTACTAACATACTACTCATACAAAGTTTGATGTCAGTTGAGTATATAGTGTGTTTCAACTGCATAGTATGCAGATTTTGTGTACATGAGGAATACCCAGGTCTAGATTACACTGGCAGAATATCTGAACCTGTGGTGGAAGCTTACTGCACATACTCAACCGCCCCAGAATGCACTGCACCTGTTCAGACTGTGGCAGATTGCGAGACAGTTCAAGCACCACATTGGAGTTTTATTTACAATATTCACATTTATTTTATCACCACAGCCTCTTAAAACTTCCTGTTCCTCCTCGCCCTAACCGGTCCGTGACTGGTCCGTGACTGGTCCGTGCTTGGACCTGGAAGAGTCTGTGACTGGAATGAAGCATAGAATTGTTGACCTCATAATATGGTAGCCTAATAATCATTAAATATGCTGTGTGTCAGACACAGCAAATACTGTATGCCTATGATACAGTGAGAACTGCTGATTTCACGCTGAAGTAATGCTTCAGCCTCCATCATCACTGCTCTTCCTGGTGGATGCATAAACTATTGCAAGTGGTGTCCACACAGGGCGCTTAAGGCAGTTACGATTCAGCATGGCGTTCACTGTGTCGTCGCGGGGGATCTCATTCCAGTCACCGATGCTTCCAGGTCAGAGCACCGACTGTTTAGAGCCCGGTCACGGAGGAACAGGAAGTTTCAAGAGGCTTCATCTGTATCACCAGAATAACCGCTGACTGCTGCTAACAGTATTCTCCTTATTCATCTGTGACTGTGGTGTAGCACCTCAAGCTGAATATCTCTGCCTGAGGTACAACTATAAAGCTGTATTATGAAACAGGATGAACTGGAGCTAGCTTGACATGGAAACTTCAGTACACTGTATCAAGGGAACTGAAATTTTAGCTCATTTAACTTCTAATCTTAACTTCAATCAGAATAGTTCAGGCAACATACATAATCTGTGACCTAGGCAACCAGACATAGCCAACAAGGGTCAACAGCGGTCCACCTTGACAGCACCATGCACTACAAGAACCCTCATTTTTGGATCAGGAGTTCTCAAGGTAAGGACAAACTTTTACCCTGATTAAATGTATCAAAATGCTTGTTGAATTAAGTGTTACACTATGTTGTCAAAGTAAATCTCGTAGTAATGACTGAAAAAAACAAAAAAACATTTTCATAGCCAATTATAACCTATGTAATTCTTAGCTAGCGAACTGTAGTGAACACAAGGATGTTGTCAATGTTAGTGCCCCATTTCTGGAAAAAAAATGTATTAAATTGGGCGAATAACCAAATCATGGAAAATGAGGAAGTCTGTGCATATATATTTTTTTTTATTTCAGCCTGGTATGTTCATATCGGCCCTTAGATGAACTGCCGACTTGTTCAGGGTGCACCCTGCCGCTCGCCCTATGTCAGCAGGTTCAGCTCCAACCACCCGTGACCCTGTCAAAGATAAGCGGTTACGGGTAATGGATGGAAGTTCATTTTAGTTGACTCTGCAGTACACAATTCATGTCCCATTCTTAATAATAAAGTTCAGTAGATTTTCCAGTATCAGTGCAACATTGGGTGATATGGTTGATCAATTTGGGCCCAAAGCTTTTAGTTTTTATTTGCCTTGAAGCTGCATGTTCATCCAGCTCTTAGTTAGAGTGTACTGCTGTGTGACAAACATGCAAGCAAATCATTTGCTTTAATTTAAAAGCCCCAAATATGATCAGAAAATGTGTTTGGATTAGAAAGTGGCAGCATCTACGATAAGACATGCTCTTTGTACCTGATGTAGCTTTTCCACAGTTGTTGAGTGCTGAGCCAGAACAGTTCCACCTGTGACTGAAGTTGATCCGGAGCAGAGAGGGTGTGTAAACTGTATCTCACGGTTGAACTCATCATTTTATGCATTGCTGTTGGTGTAAGAAGAGAAAACGACAACAGATGTGCACAGCAATCTGCTGAGGCTTTGGAGACGGGCAGAGAAATCCAATTTAAGTGAGTATACCGGAGATGCATTTTAACACCAGGTGTAAATGTAATCCTGCTAAATCAAAGCATAGACACACAGCAGATATGAGACACATGCTGGTGCCAGTTGGAGAGAAAGGCCAGAGCTGGAGAAACAGGGGATATCGAGGGATCATATCCATCCTTTTGTTATTCCACCACTGATCCATTCGCCGCTTTAGTCTGAGAGCTGGCAGCCACATCCACAGGGAGGGAGAAGAAGCAGAGAGCGAGGGAGACTCCTGAGGTATATGAAGAGCTCCACCTAGTGGCGGGAAAAAACAACTGGAACTTATGCAAACACAGTGAGAGAGAGAGAGAGAGAGCGAGAAAGGGAGGGTGAACACACACACACACACACTCTTGTCATATAATGGCCATGGCACAATCAAGATGTGAAACACACACTCATGTTAATGCAGAAATTAATAGGTTGTGAAGGTGCAAACCTTTGCTCGCAAAAAAAGACACACCTACACACACTCACAAAGGCTCAATAACATGTCCGTTCCACCCTTTAGTAACACCCTCTTTTCCCTTTCTCTTCGTATTCTTAACAGAAGCCAATTGCTCATTATCACACCAGGGTCAGCCCCTTTCTTGCTGCACACACACACACACACACACTCTTATATCACCTTCATGCACATCGCTATAAAAGGTGTCAGGTAGGCTCGCCTTGCCTGATGACTAACATGTCTTTATTAATATGGGAGGCAGCTTTGTTAGCAGATTCATTCATCAGCGGCTGGTCGTGTCTGGCAGGGAGAAGTGTTTTGGTAATTTATGAGGTGCTGTTGATGCAGCGCGGCGTGGAGAAACGTATGCTGCGTGGCAGGTTATACGGTGCGCGACTATAGTTTGCCAAGTCGGGTGTTACTGTATCTTCTCAAAAAGGTTCCTCCTTGGCAACTGTAATGCTGTGACTCAGGTACGAGAAATGTTGGGGCACGCACACACACACACACACACACAGCAGATCAGACACACTGCTGACGTCCAAGCTGCACAGTAACAGCAGCTCTGAGCTCTGATTGTGTGACTGGGGGAATACTGAACAGGGTGTTATGGGGAGAAGAGCATTTGTCTGTTCTGAACCTGCCTTTTGACAAGTTTAAATCAACTAAATGATAAAAGAAAGTTTTAGATTCAAATTCGAGAGATTTTCAAACTGTTTTCATCGCAGCTATTTCTTACTTTCTGTGCTACCAATAGAGACCAGAGCTACGAAAGTTTAGATTGAACTCGCATCCGTCAGGTCGGCACAGACAGGACTCCTTATCAACAATGTGCAATATTGCATGTAGCAACTGTTTGCACAGTATTCATATGAAGTATTATGGCTGGAGCAGTTGACATTCAGAGCCTCTATTGAGGTTTTCAAATTAAGCGGCTTTGTCTGTCTCTTGTCATATTTCCGCACGATCACCCTTAAAAAAAACGAAATCCTCAATTTGAGTAAAGTGATTTATCGTATTAAAGTGAGTACCAAGCAACAAGCAAATGCACACATGACTGATTTTTGAGAGCAGCAATACACAACTTTTTCACATATTTAAGGAAGTGTTTTTTTCTTTTTGTTTTTGTTTGTTTTTTCCCCCCAAAAAACATACATGTCATTTCATGATTTCTGGTGCTTTCTAACAGGTGGCTTGATACATGTATCTGGCTAAACCAGCATACTCACATATTTGAAGATCCTGGGAAGAAAAATTAAATAAACTGATTCAACGACTAATATTTGTGGTAGAGGCATGTGATAGATCCTTGTTTGTAGCTGAAAATAGAAAACATCCCTTTCTCTACCTCTGTTATAGTTTCATTTGTCAATCCACTTTCCTCTTTCCTGTCATGTTTCCCCTCTTCCTTGTAAACTCCCTTTTCCTTGAGGCTTTTTTGACATTGCCTGACCCTCCCCAACTCAGCGTCCCGGCGTCCGTAACGTATGCAAGGTAGCAGTGAAAAACGTGGCATGGAATTTCATTGACTGGAGCATCTCGATGAGCGAGTGAAATGGATTTGATATTGATGCAGCACTTTGAAAAGAGCAGCGGATTGACTGATGCGTCTTCTACGAGGTAAAAGTGGAGGGGTTCTGAATGAATTACCATCCTCGCATGATAGCTGCAGTGCCCATGAGCACAGATCATTTAAGGGAACAGTGAAGCAGGGGGAAAAGAGCAGGTTAGCGGTCGCTCAACACGCCGCGCAGGTTAAAGTTTGACAGTAAACAAGGGCTGTAACCTTTGAGGACCAAAGTGAAGATCCTGTGTGCAGTGCTGGAGAGGGGAAGGAGGCCTGGGAAGGAAACAAACATCTCCTCTGCTCCCTGAATATGGCCTGGAAACTGGGCAGGGAAGGCTAACCCCGAATTTCCACTGGATACGGGTCCGCTGCGTTACGACTGCGATCTGGTTTTGCTCCGCCATCCGGCAATCCCCACCAGTTGCGTTTTGAGTCCGTTACGCCACAGTCCAGTAGACAGCTGGCCGAGGTGTTCCCGCGATAATCACATGATCACTCGCGACCGCAGTTATAGGTATGTGTCATAAACACAGCTGTAGGAAGTGTTCCCGACCGAAGGATTAGCAGAAGAGCTTGTGTTTGTCTTTTTTTTGAGATTTGTGTGCTGGTGTCAACACGGATTGTTTTATTTTGAAAACTAACCGGATGTCATATTGTTGTTTCCGCGCTTGACTAACTGTCTACTCGGTGCTAAATTCAGCTGAATTTGCTGCGTCGTGCTCCGGCATCCGCCAGAAATAGAAGTCCTGCGTATCTCTGCCGGAGGGCTCCGGACTGCCGGAGCTAGGACGGAGCAGACACGCAGCGCACCGGACCCAGTGGAAATGAACACATAGACTAAAG
>OMLP01027960.1:0-17320 GCA_900302685.1 Spondyliosoma cantharus
GTCGCAGGCTAGTAGCACTTCGCTAAAACCAATAGAATCCTTGTATAAACGAACAGTTAAAATCCTTGACAAGAAACCAGTACATTTTCATCATTGCCCAGTATTAAGAAAAAATATCACCTGCTTAGTTGTGACAATTTGATTAAATACATAAATGCTTGTCTTATGTACAAGATTATACATGGTTCCACCTCTCCTCCGCTCAGACAGTTTGTCAACATTAGAACAACTGCATATGGGGTCACAAGAGGTGCAGCAAGAGGAGACTGTATTATCCCACTTAAGAAAAGTAATTTTAGTCAGTCTGCATTCTCTGTTAGAGCTGCACTACAATGGAATTCCATCCCAGTAACTATTAGAGACCTGAACACCTACAGTTTGTTCAGAGCTCACTTGAAGAGATGGTTAATTGGTGCTCAGCTCTGTCAGCACTAGATGACACCTTCCTGTTTTCGGTCCGTCTGTGCTGAACCTGTAGCCATCTTGCTGTTGTCTGTCTGCCTTCATGTGTCGGCATGCATGTCTTATTGTGGTCTTGCTTTTATTGTGTATGCATGCATTTGTGTCTGTGCTTCCGCGTTACATGCTGTGGTGTGATGTGTCTTGCGTCATGGGTTTTTGTGCTGCATGTTTTGGGGATGTCTTAAAGGATGTTTCTGATTGATGATGTGTTATTTTGTTATGTTGTTAACTGCTGTGCATGTTTTGCAGATTGCCTTGGCCAGTTACTTAGTTATTTTTATCTTTTCTAATATTCTGTTCTGTCTGTTTTTTTCTGTTTTTAGGGTGACTTTAACAATCTGTCTGGGGACTACAGATGAAAAATAGCCTTTTAGCTAATTCTGGCGCATTTACAGAAATGTTATTAATGTGCACTGTCCCTTTTCTCAAATAAACGTACAATCAACCAGGGACCCAACACAACATCCTCCTTCCATGTACCACGAGAACTATTAGGAATCCTCCTCTGGGGGACCATGAATATAGCTAACACCAGCTTTTATACCTCTCGTACCTTGTTGTGGTCTGGAACAGTGCTGGATGGACTGACTGACCCACTAATTCACTGATATCCTGACTATGCCATCTTAAAGTCCTGACACCAGCAGGGAAAAGAGCTTAATATACTCTGACTGATGCCAGTTGGCCTTCACAAAGGGAGAAAAAGAGAATTAGGGATTACTTAAATCATGTTTGACGAGCATTTGATCCGCAGCGAAAACCTAATGTGATACAACATGATAGCAGGGCGAAAAACTCCCATGCAGACAGCTTCTTAACTTTCCTTTTGCTCCTGTATTTACATATGCTTTCAACGCTGGCGCAGAGCCGTCGGATCAACATCTCCACGTCAAATTTAGAGGTGGGATCAGTGACAGCATGCGGAAAAAAAACACCAGGCAGCAGAAGGGAATTATCTCAAACATAACAACAACTTGATATTTATATCAAAAGCATCCTGAGAGCTCCTGGCTTAGCCGGAGTAATCAGGTTAGCTAAACGTCTCCTGTGGGGAGGTAATCTACTTTGATGCTCTGTCTGTTACCAAAACATTGAATCTGTGTCAGGCTGAGCAGCTACCACCAGCCCAGCCCACTCTCTAATTCAATTACACGAGTTGACTCATGTCCTATTTTACGTCCAGGCAGCCGACGGCCTGATTACAGAAGCCACAAATTGTCAAATACCGAGCCCGAATAAACATTTATGTCTCTCAAAACCGGGAGGGTTGTAATTGTCCACCCTAATGTCATTTCGCAGGACAGATGAAGTGCAGCGCCGGGTTCACTTCCCACATCATCAGATTCAAACAATTAGACTTTTCAGTGAACTCACTTGACCTGGACCCGACCTCATCCCGCAGCCTGAAGACATTCTAACTGAAGTGTTTCTGGAAATGATGACTGTCTTTAATGCCATGTGATCCCGTCTGTTCCCACACTGCAGTCAATTAAAGCAGTGTGTCACAGGCAGGGCAGGCTACCCAGGTAGGCCAGGTTGTGTTAACTTTGTCAGAAAAGAGACACTGAGACAGAATTTCTTCTTTTTATACTGCGGGAAAAATAAAGATGTAATATATATCCTTGGTTTATTCTTGTTCCCAGCCCTCTGAAACTGTCTTAAATATGTTGGGAGAAAAGTCAGTTTGCAGCATCAGCTATAAAATGTGTTCATTATTGTTATAAACAACGAGAAATAAGCTCCGCACTGAATGTGTCTGAGTGACTAAAAGTGTGTGTTTAACAAGTATGTATCATCTCTCTTGTGAAATGTCTTTCATCTGTGGCGATAATGTCACTCAAACATTCATGCCAATAAAGTTCATTTTCCTTTGAAGGACAGAAGTATTATCGGCCTTATTTCTTTCACCTGATCCTGATGAGAAATGGAAAATATGAAAATGTCTTAAATATTTCATTTCATTTTTCACGTTATTGGTTTATTTAAAATGTGTACTGTGAAGAGTAGAACAAATGTATTGCACCAGATATAGCACTATGCTAATATCCATCTGGAGTTCCCGGGACTGTATACACTTCACATTTAAGAATATAAAAACTGAATATTATTCATGCATTCATTCAAGTCTTAATTTAAGCCTTGGAGAATCAACTGACGATTTAATCAGTGGTGCTGAGCAGGAACAGAGACATCAAGCAAACAGACACGAATCAAACAAAATGGAAACAATAGAAATACAAATATACACTGTCACAAGCTGATAGTGGATGGTTATAAGACCTGAAGTGATACAAGAGAATTCAGTTTTAGTTTCAAGTTGTCACTTCAATAAGAGTTACATATTTGGCATTATTTACAAAATAATTATAAACGTCTATTCTTAACCCATCATTTTTCTGTTTTTGACAGATGTGATTTTGTATTTATATCCTAAATTTTGGGGTGAATGATCGAGTCATGTTAATTACAGTTTACATATCATGGTCTACATGGTCTTACTATCATAAGTCAGCTTTTCAGAACATTTTATTACTGGCTTACAGTGAAACTGACATAAGGGAATATAATATAATATAATATGATCTAATTTAATATAATATAATATAATATAATATAATATAATATAATATAATAAGAAGAACTATTTCATTCACTTCAAAAGCTTTAAAGAGCATTTCATGTTAACTCGTAATGATTTTTCACTTGACATAAAGGAAGATTCACTTCTGTTACTATCTTATTATTTGCGGACAGTAATAAAGTTTTTTTTAGGACCAGTTCCAGTTGTAGTTCACAGTTTGTAGAAACAATATTGTTCATGATTTGTTGCCTCTTTTGCAAGATTATGATCATATAGAAAGGATGCTTTGATTCATCTCACCTTTACACACATGCAGGATGAACGTATAGCAGAACGACTGCAGCCTCCTCATACTCCACGCAAAGCACAAAAGTACACAAAGCCAAACGCTTCGATACTTCAGTGAATTTTATGTGCTTGCTTCGTGACACAGCACCAACCCTCTGCTGTACCGCCACCCGGCCGCTAGATGGAGCTACTCACCCACGTTTATGAAGCTTCCTGCAACTTCAAGTGTATGCAAATATCTCACCACCAGCGATGAATCCTGGAAATGACACTTAACACTGAGGTTTATTAGACATCTTATTATAACAGAGAAAGATGCATGTTAACAGCACACAAGCAACTGATTGATTATGCAATTTACAGTCAAAAACATTGGATTTACCCAACAAAACATATTAGTATACTCAAATTAATGTTTTTTTTCTACAAAAAAAGAAATGTAGCGCAGATAATTAGATGTTTTTTTTTAGACTTAATAATCCTAAATGACATCTTGTGGCTAAAATACTTTCACATTACGACTTTGTGGTACTCAAATATGCTTTTAAAGTCACTTTTTTCCCCACATTTACGCTTCGTTTTACCTCCTTACATGACACATGTATTTGATATAGCTTCATTGTGAATATGCCTGGGTATCCCTTCATATATCTCTGTATTTTTTAGGCAACTTTCATATCCCGAGCTCATTGAGACTCGCATTGATCTGTTACTGGAGTAATTAAGTGCGTCGTTAAGTGTCGTGTTTGATTGACACATCCTTCCACAGGCGGAGACAACGGGCTGCGCTGCACAATGGAAGGGGAACAGGCGGTGGGAGGGCGCGCAGGAGCACCGCTATCCAATGGGATCAGTGATGGGAGGGAGTTTGTGGAACTCCAGCTTTGTCCTAACTTACTGGAACTCCTGAGCACAATATGACTGAAGCGCCTGCACCGTTATTCCACGGGACGGTGCGTAGGCTACGCCGCCTGCACACACTCCAACACCGCGCACTTGCGCCCTAACTTTGGATAGACTTTCCTTCACGCGTCTCCGAGGATCCTGGAAGTTTTGTTTTCTTGTTTTTTTTTTTTTTTTGTATCCCTTGGATTGTGAGATTCTGCTTTGAAGCAACAATGCTGTTTGAGGAGCTGGAATGAAACTCGGAGTCATTCTCTCCATCCGGAGGATTTAGCGGCAGTGAAGGCGCAGCGCTGCGCTGGATGAAACTACACTTCTGGAGTACTTTTTTTTTCTTCTGGAGACTGAATAAGTGTGGCAGGAGCCGCTGCTTGGTTTCCCCGTAGAGTTCTGTCTGGAATACAATGCTTTAACGACCCGTCCGACCTCCGTAAAGTTGATGCATCATAGGCATGGACTCTGTTTGAGAAAGGTGGACTGGCTCACTGACCATGGCGCTCACAGGTAGGGGCTTAGGCCGGTTTCATTTGATTTTGCTCACGCTGTGGACTCTGTCGCAGTACTCAGCATCCAGCCAAGTCCGTCAAGAGTTCCAGGTCCTGGAGGAGCAGCCCATCGGCACCTACGTGGGCACGATAGAGACCAAGCCCAGCTTCACGTACCGCTTCAGCGAGAACCATAAACTTTTTGCAATTAACGGCACCACCGGGGTCATTTACACCTCCTCTGTGATCGACAGGGAGGTTTTGCAGAGTGATGTCATCAACGTCGTGGTGCTGTCCAGCCAGCCCACCTACCCCACTGAGGTCAGGATAGTAGTTCTGGATATTAATGACAACTCCCCGGTGTTCCCAGACGCGTCTATTGTCGTGTCTTTCAAGGAGGACGCCAGCAGCGGCAGGCAAGTCATCCTGGACACCGCCACAGATTCAGACATTGGAAGTAACGGAGTTGATCACACCACATACAGAATAGTGAAAGGCAACGAGCAGAGGAAATTCCGCCTGGATATTACAGTCAATCCTAGTGGAGAGGGGGCATTCTTGCACCTAGTTTCAACTGGAGGCTTGGACAGGGAGGTCACTCCCTTCTACCAGCTCCTGATTGAAGTGGAGGACAAAGGGGAGCCGAAAAAGTTCGGCTACCTGCAAGTGAACGTCACCATCCAAGACATAAATGACAACCCCCCTGTTTTTGAGCAGGATCAGTATCAAACCGACGTGTTTGAGGATGCAGCCGTAGGCTCGAGCATTCTGCAGATCACAGCTTCAGATCAGGATGAGGGAGCCAATGCTGAAATCAGGTACTTTCTAGATGAAGGGACGCCTTTCCAAATTGATCCTAAAGCCGGTACTATTATCATAAAAGAGGGTTTGGATTATGAGAGTAAGAAAGAGTACTCCCTGACTATACATGCTGTAGACAACGGGGTGCCCTCCCTGTCAGGCAGAACAGAAGCCACCATCAAACTGTTAGACGTGAACGATAACGACCCTGTAGTGAAGTTTAGGTATTTTCCCACAACTTCCAAATTTGCCTCTGTTGATGAGAACGCACAGATTGGCACAGTTGTGGCTCTGCTCACCGTTTCGGATTCAGACTCCCCCACAGCTAATGGCAACATATCTGTCTCAATCTTAGGAGGCAATGAGCAGAGACACTTTAAAGTGCACACGTCTCCCGTGCCCAATTTGAGTCTGATCAAAGTGGCCAGCGTGTTGGACAGAGAGAGAATCTCCTCATACAACCTCACTGTGTCAGTGTCAGACAATGGCAAGCCTATTGCGAGGTCCTCCTTTGCCAGCCTGGTTATTTTTGTGAATGATATCAACGATCACCCGCCAATATTCCAGGAAACACTGTACAGGGTAGATATCAGTGAAGACATTCCAAAAGGCAGCTACATTAAAGGGGTTTCTGCAACAGATGGTGACTCTGGGCAGAATGCCAACCTGCGATACTCCCTGGTGTCTGGAAACGCTTTGGGCTGGTTCTCCATCAGTGAAAACAGTGGTCTGGTTACTAGTGCCGCTTTGCTGGATAGGGAAATAGCATCTGAAATTGTGCTCAACATTAGTGCCAAAGACCAGGGCCTGCAGCCCAAGATTTCTTACACTAAACTTATAGTCAACATCACTGACGTGAACGATCAAGTGCCCACTTTTACGCAGAGCACATTTCATGTTTCCCTGGTGGAGCACGCTCCTGCCGGCACTGAGTTGGTGCTGCTGTCTGCCTCAGATGACGACCTCGGGGCCAATGGAACTATTCGGTTCTCATTTGATGCAGAGACTCCAGCATCAGTCCAGGAGCTGTTTCGCCTGGATGCCGTGTCAGGGCGATTAAGCACAGCCACGGAGCTAGACAGAGAGGATCAGGCCTCCTACTTACTCCACATCCAGGCAGCAGACGCAGGCAGCCCTCCTTTGCACTCTGTAGGCAAGGTCAACATCACCCTGAGGGATATCAATGACAACAGGCCAGTTTTCTACCCTGTGCAGTACTTTGCCAATGTGAAAGAGAACGAGCCCTCGGGTTCTTATGTAGCCACCGTTTCAGCCACAGATCCCGATTTGGGCCGAAATGGCACGGTCAAATATATCATTACAGCTGGAGATGCTTCTAAATTCCGCATTAATGGCAACACGGGTAAAATTACCACGCTCGTGCCCCTGGACAGAGAGGAGAAAACTGCTTATCAGCTGCAGGTGACAGCAGCAGATGGCAGCGGCCTGCGCTCACACGCCCAGGCCATAGTGACTGTGACTGTCATAGACACACAGGATAACCCACCGGTCTTCAGCCAGAAAGTTTACAGCTTCGTCATGTTTGAAAATGTGGGCATTGGGACAGTTATAGGGACAGTGTCAGCCACCACTGTAGATCTGAACACAAACATTTCCTATCTAATCACCTCGGGGGACCAGAGGGGGCTTTTTACCGTAAACAGTGCAGGTCAGATCACAGCGTCTAGCCAGATAGACAGAGAGGAGCAGGGTTTTTATCAGCTTAAAATGGTAGCCAGAGCAGGGGAGATCACAGGGGAGGCCTTTGTTAACATCACCGTGAAGGACTTAAATGATAATGCCCCTCATTTTATTCACACTGTGGAGCATGTGAGCGCAGTGGAGAACTGGAGCACAGGTCACGTCATCTTCCAGGCCAAAGCTTCGGATCCCGACGAAGGAACAAACGGGATGGTGGTTTACAGCCTCAAACAAAACCCTAAAGGTCTCTTTCATATTCATGAGAAGCATGGCCTCATCACGCTGACCGGGCCGCTGGAGGTCACCACCAGCTCCTATGAGGTTGAGGTCATCGCTTCAGACATGGGGGTCCCCAAACACACCTCCAGCCTCGTCCTCATCATCAGTGTTTATGATGTCAACGACAACTCGCCAGTGTTTGACCAGCTTTCGTACGAGGTCATCATCCTGGAGTCTGAGCCTGTCAACAGCCGCTTTTTCAAAGTGGAGGCCACCGACAAAGACTCCGGGCTTAACGGGGAGATTATGTATGACATCGCCGGTGGCAACACAGGTGATGTGTTTGGCATCTTTCCAGACGGGCAGTTGTACATCAAAGCAGAGCTGGACAGAGAGATACAGGACAGATATAACTTGGTGGTTGTGGCTAAAGACCGGGCTGTGGAACCACTTAGCGCCACTGTCAATGTCAGCGTGATTCTAGATGACGTAAATGACAATCGCCCCCTCTTTAACAGCACCAATTATGTGTTTCATTTTGAGGAAGAGCAGAAGCGGGGGTCGCTGGTTGGGCGCGTCTTTGCCGAGGATAAGGACTTTGGCCCAAACAGTGAAGTCAGATATACGTTTGAGATTCTGCAGCCCAACTTTGAACTGAACGCCATCACAGGGGAGTTGACCAGCACACTGCAGTTCGATCGCGAATCGCTCATGAGACAAAGAGGCGCCGCTGTGTTCAGCTTTGTGGTCGTCTCGTCAGACCAGGGTCTCCCAAAGCCCCTCAAAGATCAGGCCAAGGTGCAAGTTTACATTCAAGACATCAACGACAATCCGCCTAAATTCACTAAAGACATTTACCAGGCCTCCATCTCCGAGTCGGCTCAAAACATGACTCAACTGCTGCGGGTTTCCGCCTCGGATGTTGACGAGAACAAAAATGGACTGGTTCATTATCACATCCCTGAAGGCAACGAGGAAGGACAGTTCACTATCGACAGCAGCAGTGGACAGGTTACTTTAATAGGGAAGCTGGACTATGAATCTACATTCTCCTATTCATTAAAAATCATAGCCGTCGATGCTGGAGCTGTGCCCCTCTCCTCCTCCTGCATGCTTAGTATTAGCATCCTGGATGAGAATGACAACTCCCCCTCCTTCCCAAAATCCTCACTGTCTGTGGACGTCCTAGAGAACATGAGGATAGGGGAGCTGGTGGCCTCTGTAACCGCCACTGATGCTGATTCAGGCCAGAACGCAGACATAACGTACAGCATCACAGCCACAAACAACCATGGCACTTTCAGCATCAGCCCCAACACCGGCAGCATCTTTTTGGTTAAAAAGCTGGACTATGAAACTCAGTCATTTTACAAACTTAACATCACCGCAAAGGACAACGGCAGACCACCCCGCTCCTCATCCATCCCTGTGGTCATTCACGTCAGAGATTTTAACGACAACCCTCCCGTGTTTTCCCCCGGTGACATTTTCAAATCCATTCCTGAAAATCTTCCCATCTCAGCGTCAGTCATGACAATCACAGCTCATGACACAGATGCAGACATAAATGGGGAGCTGGAGTACTCCATTGTTCAACAGATTCCCAGGGGAAACCACTTCGGCATTGACCCGAGCACCGGGCTCATATACACCAACAAGGAAGTCGACAGGGAATTTTCAAATCTCTTCGAGCTGACAGTCAAAGCCACTGACCAGGCAGTTCCGGTTGAATTCCGCCGCTTTGCCCTGAAAAATGTCACAATATGGGTCACGGACCTGAATGATAATATTCCCACTTTTGTGTCCCAGAACGCCCTCGTAGCCGAGCCCAACATAGTCATCGGCTCCATCCTGACAACAGTGGTGGCCTTTGACCCCGACGAGGGTGCAAACGGGGAAGTGGAGTATGATTTCGTGGAAGGAGACTCAAACACTTTCATCATGGACAGGTACAGCGGAGATATCCGCCTGGCTTCCCAGCTGGTTCCGTCCAGACTCATGTACACACTCACAGTGTCAGCCACCGACCACGGCACTGAGCGCAAGACCTCCAGAACTGAACTGACCATCATCCTCCAAGGGCTGGACGGGCCTGTTTTCTCCCAGCCAAAATACATCACCATCCTCAAAGAGGGTCAGCCGCCGGGCACCAACGTCATCTCCCTGGATGCCTCGAGCCCGCGGGGCTCAGCGACCAAAGTGGAGTATTTCATCGTGGCGGTTCGCAGCGGAGGAAAAGCCGTGGGACGCCTTTTCACCATCGGCCGCCACACTGGAGTGATACAGACGGCTGCAGAGCTGGACCGAGAACAAGGCGCCGACCTCTACCTGGTGGATGTGTATGCCATCGAGACAGACGCCAGCCAACCTAGAACACAGCGTGCTGAGGTTAGTACACTGCTGACTTTTCTATTCTATACAGGTACTGGAAAGCCACCTTATAGTTTTGCTCTATTTTTCTATTTAATCTGTTTGGCAGGGAGAGGGCATGAACTCACCCGCTGGCATTAAATAGACATTTGGATGGAATAAGTGTAATGAGATCGAGCTTTTGCACTGGAAAATACGGGGAGTGAGGCCGTCCAAGTCCCACATAAAACAGAGCCACCTTTTGCATTTGTCTGCTCATTAATTAAATTCCTTCTTTACGCATGGCTCTGCATTATATTAAATCATAATTTTCTTGGACATGAGTTAGAGGTTCTTGTTCTTTGGCATGATAACTTTATTGTTCCCGTTTTCCAAAAACATTCTCACCGTAACAATTCATCGTGAATGTGCCTCCTCTAATATTGTGTCGCATGTCTTCTGCACAGGCTCCCTTCTGACATATTCTTATCAGCGGATATGAACTGCACAAATCAAAAAGAGGACCGCTTTTTAATTTCCACACTGTAGACATAAATCATTCAGGGCTGCTGTCTCAGGTTCAAGGCCCATGATGGCTTCTACAGTGTCTCAGGCAGAAATGAAAAATAGAGTATTTCATAAGGTCTTCCAGTGCAGGTATGCATCACCAGTGCCAGTATTACTTTGAGCCCTTGAGCCTGAGGCTGTTTTGGCACTGGGGGTGGTCCTGGGGTACCTTTATACCACCGGGAACTGCTCCACAGGCAATAAGTGACCATTAAAATTGGGTGACCCCTTAAGACTCTGTGAAAAGATGCTGAGGGCAGGGAGAGTGAAACTTAAGCTGTCCAGCGAGTTTGCATTATGCAATGTACCTTTTTCAGGCTTCCCTTAAAGAAAGAGGGAGTTATATTCTCTGAAGTGTAATGCAGGAACCCTAAACCCAGTTTTGGGTGGCTAAGGCTTCGCCGCTAGTCAAATGAAAAACAAATGTGAGTCTATATATCCTTTGGAAATTTCAACCAGGACTTGAAATGCTGTGTTATCATAGGCTTGATGACACACACGCTGCACAGATATTTGACTTCTTCAGAGAATAAAACAAAAAGGTGCAAGCGCCGTCTCCGCTTTTTACAAATGTGTTTTGCGTGTCTGCATTTCCAATATGGCTCATGTTAAATGATTGAAGAGTTTAAGATTAGCAGGATGCCTTTTGAACAGTCATTATTAATGCCTTTCGAACCACTGCAAATATTGAAACTGAAATCAGAGACAGCAATCAGTTATTTGGAGACAAAGTCACATATTATTGAAATCAAGGATTACTTGGCAAAATCGTGTTAGCTGCGTTAACTTAAAGGGCTTGCTAGGGCCTAATGGGAATATCAAATGTTCTCTCACTATGAGGTGAAGATGGCAATCTGCTTGCCTGCCGACTCTACTGTCGGGCTAATGAGAGAATATAGTGCCTCGGTGCTCCTTTCCCAAACCTTAAACTCTAGATTGGTTTCATGCTAAGATTGAACTTTCTCACCCCTTGGAGAGATGACTTTACCACACCACCTGGCTGAATAGTCAGTCTCTCCATCATGAGAAGCGTGAGATCTAATAACTTGGAGGAATTCAAATGACCTTCCACGAGCCACATTTGGGGAAATTGGCTGTTTTTTTGTGCTGAAATTCAGTGGGCAGTCATCTATATGGATTTATTCTTTAACAGTGAGCAGGTCATATTCATACTGTTTTGAACTACTCTGTCAAAGGGATCTCAAAGGACAGCATGGTACAATAGTGTAAACTTTCAGACTTAGACTAATGTTTTTCCAGTGCGGTGTTTATATACCAGATACCCAGTAGCAACCGGGGGATTATATCCACCCCCGAGGGTTGTGACCCTTTCACATTCTGCATTTCCCATTTTCCCCATTGATTGGATGCATGAGGGAAAGCTGGTATTTTTTTTCCCTCCCTTGCTAGGCACCATGTGTGATGCTTTCGAAATACTCAAACAAAGAGAATTTGGCTGGACATGCTTTATCGACAGACGTGATCTTAAACAACTCAGAACCCTGCTGGGCCTGCAGTGGAAAGTGAGTGTATGGAGGCAATTCTGTTTTTGTTTTTTTTCCTGCCCTTCTTGGCATCTTAAAGTTTCCTTGTCAGTTATTGTTGGTTAGATCTGTCATTGCAGGACTGTTTGTGCCTTTTGTCTCACATCTGGCTCATGTACGACGTGCAAAGGGTATTTCTTTTAGCCAACCAGTGGTCAGATTGATCGTATTCGGCTGTTCCACTTCAGCAGCCTCTAAGTGTCAGTTTGAAATGTGGCACAAATGACTTCATTACCCAGAAATCTTTGTGTTTCTTCCTCTCAGTAGCTGTACAGACAAAAATGCTCACGTAAAATATGTTGGCAGCAGCTTCATCCATTGTTGGTGAATCCAGATTCCATTCATAGTTTTCAGGAGGATGTTTTATAATCCACTCCAAGTTGTACCCTTCGACATCCTTGTTTAGAGGTGGAGAGAAGCTCTTCTGACCCCCATAAGCTCACACTGAATCACATATGAAAGATTTCTCTCCATGAGCTGAAACTTTCAAGTATTGGTTCCACCTTTGGCCACAACCTAATCAGTGATGTGACAGCACCTGTTTCCTGTCAGCTGGTAAAGACAAAACACCTGGGCATCACTGATTAGGGTGAAAGTTTCAGCCGATAGACAGAAGCGCAGGGACTTAACCTTGAAATGTCTTGCTGTTGTTTATGTTTTTGCAACTTTGTTTAACTTTTTACAGTGGATATATTGATGTCCAACAGCAGAACAGCCTTAACTGTAGAAGTTAAACACTCACCACTTGTGCGATTGAAAAGTGACGAAAAGGTTTATTGCTGGGCAGATGTTGGCAGCTTTGGACCACTCAGATTGACAGTTAGACAATGATCCAGTTTTGGCAACCGAAAATCCTCAAAACTCCAGAAGGCACGGTTTGTTTCCAAACACAAGCATTTTCGCCAAAATATGCCTTTTTACTTCCGCCAAGGAGGTTATGTTTTCCGCCGTGTTGGTTGATTGCCTGGTCGTTTTGTCAACTGGATTACATAAAAACTACACAACTGATTTCAATGAGTCTTGTCAGGTCCCAGCCCATAAAAGACACCATTAACTTTTGGTGGGGATCTTGATAATGTTGTGTTTAGGTGGCTGGTATCTATGAGTGAGGACAATTTGATGCGGATCTAAGTTGAAATCTGGATCTATATTTTTATAAATATAGGCTTGATGAATTGACTTAGGCTGGATTGAATCAAGTGGAACTGTTGGGCCTTGGAGGAGGTATGCGCTCTACTAAGTGCTATTCTAGACATGGCACAAAAAGTAAGGGCATGTGTGTTTGGTAGATTATTTCTTTGTTGCAACAATGCTTCTTGGCAATAAATCTCATACTTTTGGAAAGCCTGTTTATTTCCCCTTTTAAATGGTACCACATTTGTAAGGAACGTGCATTTGTGGGGTGAGCAGCAGAGCTGAGTATGTGGGTTGCGCCCATACAAAATGTGCCAAATCTTCTCTGCCACACAGCTTATTCTGCTATTGAATCTTGTTTGTTTGTTTTTTGGTGGATTGGATGATTCTGAAGAAGCAAGACATACGGGCAATTTAACAATTAATTAATTAAACAAACAGGAGCCTCAGTAGCGTGTGGAAGAACCATACAATAATAAACAGGCTTTCTAACTGTATAAGATTTATTGCCAAGAAGTATTGTTACAAGGAGGTAATCTACCAAAACCAAATTTCCTTTATGCTATGTTTAGTTGCTTACATTTTTAAAGCTTGTCAACACATTTCCCTAACCCTAATCCCATTGCAACTTTATCAAACTGAGTTTTTTTTTACATTTACTATTTCATATATTGATTTCCAGCAGCAGAACAATCTGGAATTGCAAATGTTAATGGAAAAAAGATACAGATAGAAAAAGATACATTTAAAGCCAGAGTCATCGTAGTTGAGTCAGAGGGTTTATGTATGTCAGGAAAGTCTTAAAGGAATCATTTGAGTGTCGAAACCTCCCCCTCACCTCGTTGGCTTGAAAAGTGACTGAAAGGTTTGTGGCTTGGCAGATGGTGGGCATGTTTCGTGAGATCAGATTCACAACAGTTAGATGGCGATCAAGTCTTGGCGAACAAAAAGGACCAATATGTCCAAAGAAAATGTTCAAAACCGCCTTAGCTTGTTTCCAAGACACATGGTTTTGCCAAAATACGTATTTTTAGGACTTCAATTTAATTAGTCAGGTCAAACAGCAATAGCAGCACAAACAGAAGCACAATTATGTTAAACAACCTGTATTATGCTTGCTGCTTGTGTTATCAGCTGTTTATGCTTGTCCAACGTTTGTGCTTCAGATTTTCTGAGCCACCTTTGAAAACCTGTTTCCTACTCACAGCATTTTTTTTGGTGGATTGCTCCTTTTAAAGGGAGAAAGAAATGACAGACAACAAGCAGGACAGATTTCTCCCTCCTCGTCATTTCCTCCTCCCCTCCCTCTGTTTCTTCTCCTCCGAACCCTTTCCCTCCCATTCAAACCCTCCGGCCCCTATAGACCGGACTGCTACTGCAACTGTTTTCTTAAACTCACTGTGAATCAAAATGAAATGCTTTTTCCTCGCCGAGGCCTTCGTCTGCCACATCAGTCCTTGCACCCCTCATCTTAAAGCCATTGTTCCCCCATGAAAGTAAACACAGTCGGAGTGTTCAACAGGCCTTCCTTTGTTTTGCTTTCACAGATAAAGTGTTGCACTGCCCTGGCTGCTTTTCAGGAGTCTTTTGTTTTTTTTTTTGTCTGTGCCAGCGACTTGCCTTGGCAGATTTAGGAGTGTGTATGGATGCCCCTGTCAGCCAGCTTTCCTCCCCTCTCGTCACCGGTGACAGATGTACGGTGGAGCTGTTGTGATATTGAGGGAAGAAAAAAAGAGCGTTTCTTTGGAGGGTTCTGGACATGTCAGACGTTTTTTATTGGGAGGTGTGGGAATGAAGGAAGAGGTGGGGGGGGGGGACATTTTTAGGAGGACGCTAGAAGGAGCAGCATTGCATGGAAGGAATGGGAAGGAAGATAGCAAGGGCAGCGCTCCTGATCTGGGAGCAAGAGCGCCCAATCTGAACTCACAGTGCAGATGGCCGAAATGAGTGTTGATCTCTGTTTCTGTGGGCAGCCCGGGCTCTGTTGTATTCATCGTGCTCTTTGTTCGGCTGTATATTTTCAAGTCTTCACGTCTCTTTTCGTGTCCGCCTTGCCTGTTTTGTGTCTCCGGGAATTTGTTTGTTACTCTGCCCCTCTGTTGTGGATCAGTCTGATGCATAAATCTCGTTGGCAATGGACTTCAAAGTCTCTTTGCTTTTCTTTCTGTCCCTCTGTCATTCCCTCCTACAACATGGACTCTGGGGGGAAATGTGATGAGGGTGACAGAGGCAGTGTTGAGCTTTTAGAGAGGATGGAGAGAAAAAAAACAACCTCTGAAAATATATCAACAACGTAGCCCATGTCAACAAGGCAGGGAAGGGAAGGGAAGAAAAGGGACAATGTGACATGGATGCTGTTTTCTCTTTGTGCATTTGTGTGTGTGTGTGTGTCAGAGTATTCATAAAACCTGAAATATTGATGATGCGGTTTCCAGAGAAAGGTCAAACTGTGACACCGATATCCCCCTGAGCGGAGCATTTACTGTTCTTTGGATCAAACTCAACAGAAAAAAAACAAAAAAACCCACTTTGATTACACTTGAATCATACACAAGCTGAGTATTAAAATTTTATGTCCCTCTGAAGGGACATTTTACAATAACTGGAAGATGAATGAGGCAGAACAAACGGCCTCCTTGTGTGTTGTAATTCACGGTCTAATTGGGATTTTTTAGTGTGTTAAGACAGGGTGGTACCGGTCCAGTCCGGCCGTGACCGAGCTTGTAATTCGCGCGGTAATCCGGCCGGACACACGCTGCATCTGCTCGGCCATCCTAGTAGGTGGTCGCTGCGGGTGAACCTGCGGGTGAACCTGCGGGTGAGCCGGTGCAGGGGAGGGCAGGTTGTCCCAGAGCGCCTGTCCGTTTTTACGAGACAATCGCCATAAAAGTTGAATAAACACTCACTCATGCAGAGATGCGTGCAAGCAAACGCTGCCAAACACACAGACACACACACACACACACACACACACACACACACACACAAAGCCACATAACCATACCGCTGATGCAGCCTTTTCATCTCCTCCTCCGTCTTTTGTCCGTCACTTTCTTTGTACATTGTTTGATTCTGTCTCTCACGTTATTCTTATTATTAGGTGGAAGCTTCTGGTAGTAAGTGTAAGTTACAGGTAGGACGACACCTGATCCTCTCTACCTGTATCCTTCTTCACATTATTATCACCTCCAGACAGTATAAGTGTCATAAACACATGTATTGTTCCATCATGAGGCTTTTATAACACTAAAATCAAACGTGTGCAGTTTACAGACTGCGTGAGATAAAATAAAAGTCTTGTTTAATAAGATTAAGATTATTAAAAGCATAATACACATGTTTGTTTATATATATTGTATTTAGAACCTTTATATGAAGGTTTTTATAGTTACAAACTCATTTATTCATTTACGAAGCTTTTTTGTTGCTTTATTAAAATAGATATTTGATAATGTTTTTATAAATATTATTAACTGTTACCTTGATGCTGCTTTATTAACTCTAATGATGATGTTAATAAGAATCGTATTAGGACCTGCAGGGGCTCGTTAGCTGTGAGCTAACCGACTAATAGTATAAATATTATTATGGTGATTTTTAAGGTTGGTGTGACGTCACCTGCACACAGAAGTGAACTGATGCATGAACTCTTCACACCTGAGCTTTAGAAAATATGTTTATATGATTTAAAACAGTTTGTTTCTTATTTTCCTGTTAAACTAAATATTGTTTTTCTTTTCCCTTCTTCTTCTTCTTCCTCCTCGTTTTGTTTCCTGTCTTTATTTATGAATCTTTAAGATCACACAACCATAAAAACAAGATCCTTCAACACTGAAGTTTTTCCAGATTGATTGATTGATTGAACTGGATTCAGTTTGCAGATTAAATATCAATATGTTTCTAAAAAATGTAAATAATGAGCCTTGTTTGTCTTTTAAACTGAGTTCAGGCAGATCTCAGACAATAAGTCGTCTCGCTTCGTGTCGTCACCGTTCAGGAGCAGAACTGGATTAACGGATTGGCAGTTAGTCCTCATTACATATTGATACGGCGGAACATACAGTAAAGTGTGTATTAAGTATTAAGCACTTTAAATTTCTCCCACTCTCCAAATTTGTGAGACTTTAATGTTTTATTTACTCGGAGCTGGTGAGCCGCCGTATGGTAATTTCTGCCTCTGCTGTGGGGAGCCGGTGTCACACACGTCTGGGTGGCACACACACACACACACACACACACACACACACACACACACACACACACACACACACACACACAGGAAGAGG
>OMLP01027961.1:0-26387 GCA_900302685.1 Spondyliosoma cantharus
ATGGCTAACAGCTAGTGAAAGCTCTGTTTGTCTCCAACACAGTCTCCAAACTCTTGGACACTGTTCACATCGTCTGTGTCTCCAGTCTGCACGTTTCCAGACTTTTTACTGTGACAACCAACCTCCATCGTAATATTATTAACATTAAACCATTTTAAGCCATTGCATAGCGGACCGAAGCGGAGCTCACTAGTTAGCCAGTTTCCAGCTGACTTCACCACACTCGTAGGCAACTGTAAATACTATCAAACCGTGGCGACACTTACCTGTGGCTCGGGTGCAGTTGCTGGGTCCAGTATGGTTGGTACTGACCCTTTCACGAGGGTCAGTGTCGTGGCAAAGCCAGCTTTGTACTGACCCTCGTTACCGAAGCAGTCCGATGTGAAGTGGTTAGCACACACACAAACTTACAGGAACCGTAGCTGGCACGTTGTCGTTAAAAATGAAACGCAACCACTGTCTCTTCTGTTCTTCTGTAGCTGGGACAGAATATATACTGATGTTGATTTTTACAACCAACAACAGAGCAATTTGCGTGTCTAACTCCGAGCGACGACATTGCTAAACATTGCTATCTCACCGCTGGACACACCGAACTTCACCTCCGGGATGAACGCCCCCCTCTCGGATGTCTCCTATCACCGCGCAGAGGAGCTCGACCTATGAAAATGACTCCTTTGGTTACGCAACGACAGGAGCTGAATCTGAACAGCCTATAGGAGCCTGTTTTACCAGTGGGTGGGCTGCAGAGACCATGCAGGAATCACTTGTTTTCCTCATTGTGGGAGTTGGCAGGCTCAGGGAGGACCAGTTTAAACATGTAGAGACCAGAGAAAACGTGTTTTTCATAATATGGGACCTTCAAGAGATATTGTGTTTTACCTCTCAAGCTTGGCAAATTCTAGCAACTCTCAAGGTTTTAATGATTATCCATCCAAAAGAATCAGCATAAATAGAGATAGTTTTATTCAAAATGACATCCCTTAATTGTCCATAGACAGGAGATCAAATACAAGATAAACACATTTTCGATCTCAACCATTTCAGGTAGCAAAACTGTGCTCCCCTTGACTGGTATGAACCCGCCCGTCTCCATGGTTAATGGTAATTTAATTGAATGCAACTCTGCACTCGGATATCTTGTTTTTTGTTTAAATCATACCTCACATGAGAAATTAAAACCCTAATCTTTGTGGAGTAGTAGTTTGAGTAGTTTTTTCTGTCCCATGATGTTCTTTCAGAATCTTTACAGGCCAACAATGATAAAACTGCTGTTATTTTGTAATATTTTTGGAATGAGAATGTTCAAAATCAAATGTTCTCTAGATTGGCACAAAAACCTTTTTCCCCCTTCACACATCCAGTTTGGCCAAACCTTTAATTACCATTTGGAACTCTTACAATAGTATATTGATGTTTCAGGTTTGTAAGACATCAGCAGAGAGAAACTGGCAAGCAGCCAAATCTTAAAATGAGCCAAGAACTAAATATGATTTTTATTCCACTAGCCTACCCATAGCAAATTAAATGCCCACAAAACCTACAAATAGCACTCTGGTATGAATGTTAAAAAAATATCAAAAAAGCATGAAGGACTTTGCAGTACTTGTGTAATGTAATGATACCATGTCAGTCCTTGTTTAACATGCTTGTAGTCCCAGCTTTCACGAAGGTCAGTCTAAAATGTAGCTGATAAGCCTGAGAAGCAGAGCTGCCGCGTGTACATGCATAAAGTGTCAGAATCTCCTGAGGGCTCTCCAAAGTGTTTATACCGCACACATAATTCATATTTGTTTACCCACTTATGTGGTCCTAGAGGGAAATGATGATCACTCAAAACAGTATTAGCACGTCAAATATTGTACCATATTTCACAGGGCCACTCCGGGACTCAGTTTGCAGAGCAAAACAAAGAGTCCCTATTGATTGTTCTCATGTTTGACCAAACAGCTGCTCTGCACCGGTGTCAATCAGTTTATTATTGTAAACACAGTTTTCCAACACATTTGCCAGGTAAATAGCAAGCTTCTCTTGAGTGCTTCACATGTGGCCTCGTTTAAATAGACTTTGTTCCCTGATCTTTCTTTTCCGTTTGATGATGACAGCAAATTATTTGATTGTATTTTTTTTATGGAAATTAATGATTTGTGTGAAGACACATCAGCTCAACTCAAGCAAAGTAAACTAAACTGAAAATTAGGGATTTGTCTTTTGCCATCTTGGGGGGCCGAGGTGCAAAACAAACTCACTTTTTTAAAGCTAATGGTGTTATCAAACTATTGCCTATTTATACATCTAGCAAAAAAGAAGTGTATACCATACATTTACAGTCATGCTTGTGGTGACCATTTAACTGCTAATTGTTCTGCTATTATTAGCTAGTCTAACCATCTCTCGGTTGGGACTGGATAGGTAACCCACAGTCTTGCTTCCGTTGATTAGCAACTAGTTACTAAGCAAAAGGTGAACTTTAACATGATGCATTTTCATTGGCTGACGTCAATATTTCAGCCAAGCCACCATAATGAAATGTTGGCAGTCAAGGTTTCTACAAACCACTGATTCTTTGACATTTGTACATGCTGTATGTATCATATTGGGATTTCTTCAGTACCGTGCCATAGTGCCTTAATATGTTCATACCACATGTTAATGACTTGACATTTATATCAGGATTTGGAGGGGATGGTGTTGGACTTATGCTTGGGTTGTGAAAATGTTATAGAAAAAGATTCAAGTAGTGTCATAATCAATGTGCATGTTGGTTGCCTTCCACAGCATGATTAATTTCTCTTTCAGCAAGACTACCAGTGGAAAATGTCAGAGCAAGGCAAACAGTAGGCATGCTTTGTGTGAAGAAAGCACAAATATACTGAAATGAGTGATAGATGTTTAAAATATAGATGAGGAAAATATAATGGCAGTGGAATACATAACAGTGTGGTCAAGTATAACTACAACACTTTACATGAACTTTGTGGAGATGTCACAGTAACACTGATGGACAGAGGTGGGGTAGTAGCAGCTGTCTTTCTTGATCTCAAAAAGGCATTTGATATGGTAAATCATAAAGTCCTAGTCTCAAAATGATCTGCTTTCAACTTCTCCTCAGATACACTTAACTGGATACAATCGTATTCAGGAATGAGACAACAGCAGGTCAGAATTAAAAATCATCAATCAACTACCCTTGATTTATCAACTGGAGTCCCACAAGGTTCCATCCAGGGCCCAATACTGTTCAGCCTATATATAAATGATCTGCCATCAGTGTGTCCCAACACCTACCTGCAAATGTATGCAGATGATACACTCAGTCATTTATGTCCATGGCAACAGTAGCACACAAGCTGCTAGTAAGTTAACACAGTCCCTGGGTCATGTAGCTGCATGGCTGAAGCAGTGTTGTCTACAACTCAACATGACCAAAACAGTGTGCATGTTTTTTAGTACATTCAAGACTCACACAATACCACTAGATGTGTACATATCAGGGGAGAAGTTGCAGGTGGTAACATAATATAAATACCTTGGCATTATAATAGATTCCAGGCTCTCATTCAAGTCCCAGGTGAAAAGGGTCTGTGATAGAGTGAAATTCAGCCTCTCAAATTTTAGAAACATCAGATGCCAACTATCACCTGAAGCAGCTAAAATGTATATGCACTCCATGATATTGTCACAAATGATGTATTGTTTCACAACAGGGTCACATGCAGGTGTTTCTCAGCTAAAACCACTCCAGTCTCTGTACAAACAGGTCATTAAAACACTTGACAAGAAACCAAACCACTCCCACCACTGCCCAATCTTAAAAAAATACAACATGCTCAGCTGGGATGCAAATATGTGTTTAATGTACAAAGTCATCAACAATCTGACATCCCCTCCACTCAAGGAATTTGTACAAGTTCGAACATCTGCATACCACTCAACAAGAGGTGCAGCAAGAGGGGACTGCATCATCCCACTCAGGAAAAGTCAGTTTGGTCAATCCACATTCTCACACAAAGCAGCACAAGAATGGAACACCATTCCAGCTCACATTAGGGAATTGGACTCATATCCGTCTTTTGAATTTTATCTGAAAAAATGGTTCATACACAATCAGATTAAAACATTTAAAACATTTAGGCTCAGTAATTATTTCACAATTAGTGCGTGACTTCCCTTGCTGCCACCTGCTTCCATTTTGCCACCTTGCTGTGTGTGTGTGTGTGCGTGTGTTTTAAGTCTTTGTCTTAACTAAGCATTTGTGTAATGTATAACTATTGTATATTAATCCTTTGTCTTCATTGTGATAATTCTGTTTTCTAGTTTAACATTTTAACATTTTAACATTGTCTTAGTACATCTGTCCAGGGACAACAGATGGAAAATAGCCTTCTGGCTAACTCTGGTGCATTTACAGGAAAGTTTAATTAATGTACACTGTCCCTGTTAAAATAAACCAATACATAAATAAATAAAAAATAAAAACAATTAGCATATGTCATCACAGGTACTTGACTGGGCCTGCTGGACACAGTCCCTATACAGATCATTTTCCTCCTGCATGTTTGAAGTTAAGTTGCAGTGTGGGAGCAGGATGGGACGAAAGTACTGTCCATCACCACAAGGAATGGGGCAGACATTGTAGAGGCTGTGAGGCAGTGAGACTGGCAATGCTTCAATTGTTTCGGTAACAATCTGCATTTGGCAGTCACAAATGCAATAGCAGGACCACCTGAGCTGGAAACAACACCTTACAGGAACAGCAGGCTGAGCCTCAACTTGCACGATTTAGAGTGGTAGTGAAGTTTTCCTTATTATTAACTGTGAACATGCAACTACATATTTTAAGTGAATTAGGTTATATGCTCCTCTTTATTTAAGACAAAGAATTGTGTTGTTTTTTTAGCCCATGATCATGCAAGCTTTGTTTTATCTGTGAGATACAGATCAGCCAGCTGCATGGGACACCAAGCACAAAACAACAACGACACTTTTGGAACAAGCCCCAGTTATGTAAAGAGTTTCTGATGACTGCCTATTGGCACCTCTGAGAACTGGCAGCACATACAGTCACTATTCTCAGGTCATCAGCAGTACATCCCAGTTAAGCTATTCTCTGACTTAACAGATACTGTCTCCAGAAAAATCTCTCACTGCTTCCTCAGGCAGACCTGTGCTACAACAGTTGATGAAAGACCTACTCGCCCATCTCAGAATGACACTAATTTAATGAACAGCCTCAAATGAAATGGTGCAATAATGGATGACAAATAGAAATGTATCAAAGAAGTAAATTTGTTAGTGAAGGCCTCTGCCCCTGAGCCTTGATACACACACTGCCCAGTGTATGTGACCTGTTATTTCCCATAACCAAAAATACATTTCTCTGACAGTGACCTGAAGGGGGATATAGATGATCAGCAGGAAGCTGGAGAGTGAAAGTAATAATTATTCCAAAAACCTTTATGAACAGCAATTTTGGTCTTTGGGCTTTTTCAGGCAAACCTCTCGGTCCACAGCAATGTGTCTAATCAGCTATTCCACAGATTGTAATGGATCTTATGACCCCCAAATGATGATGACTAATGATTTTTGTGATCCCTTTACCCTTCCTCCAGTGCCAACACCAGGTTGAATCGTTACCTAGACCAACACTTTTATAATTTCATATCATAAATTTAGAATAAGAATAATCTTTTATTTTATTTTTTTATTATTTTGTAATCATATATCATACAATGTACAACATGGTGAAACTGGTACTCTGGATTTAACCCATCCCGAGGTAGCACAGGGGTAGCCAGTGACGGCATCTGTGGACCAACCCTAGACTGAAGCCAGTGCCTTGGTCAAGGGCACTGATTGGAACATCAACAACGTACATGTGTTAAGGGTAGGGAGAACCGGTATAGCCAAAGGAAATCCACACAATCTGAATCTGTATTATTGTTAAGCATATTGTCATACTGTAACCATATTCATTGTATTTATGACACTGAGTGTTGTCCTTCAGTGCATAATTCTCTGAAAACCTATAACACACAAGCTGCAACAATTTACATACATTGTCCCTCTGAACTTTCTGATGCAGTTCAATGCTCTACTTCAGGCTACAGGTGATAGTACACAAGGTCTATCATTTCTGGCTATTCTTGTTGTTAAACATGCCATCTGATTATATTTATTGTTTGTCAACTGTATGCAATGTTATTGCAATGTTATATCTTGCCAGCATAACGCTTGTGTTCTATGAGCTTAGGAGAGTGCTCTATCTCCTGTTTCTAGGTTGTTTCCAATGAATTGGAACTTAATGACAAGGTATTAGTTAAACCCTCAGGGCTTGCTAGGTCAGCGGGTACATGTTTAGATTGACAGGTAGACACCTGGGGAAACTCCTTGAAAAAAACACACAGACGTCATCATCACGAAGTATACCATCACGCCTCTTTAGGAGCCGTAGCGCCGGCTTTCTATGTGAATTACACAGAGGTTCGCCTTTACGACGGCACTGCTTGGCTCTGTGTGAACAAACAATGGCGGAGAATTGGCGAGCCGCCGCTGCAGTGACTCTGTGAAAAAGTCTACTGGTGCTGTCGTTGCAGATGCATTGCTGAAACTCTGTATTGCCACCAAAACAGCCCTAATAATGTTTCCAGCTAAGTCGTAATCACACTGTCTGAGTATCCCAAGAAGACCGTGGGTAGTGCTCGTTCACATCAATGAGCTTTTATTTTGGTACTTCCGGTGACAGGTAGTGTAGATTTGCATATTAGCTAAATATTTAGTTTCACCCATGACATTTAGATTTAACATTTAGCATTTAGATTGAACATTTAGATTTAGACTGCACATTTAGATTTAACATTTAACATTTACATTTACATTTTTTATTTAGATTTTTTATTGAGATTTAGCATTGACATTATATTTTTACAAAAGAAGTAAATCTAACAAAGTTCACAAATATTGCTGTATATCTGGTCAAAAAAATTTGCTAAATGTGGCGAAAAGTTGCTGTTTATGTTAGCATGCGCAACTTTACAATCGGCCAGGGAGTAAATGATTGTGACAAACTATATTTTGATCACAAAATGCATGAAAATATGAATAATGGGTCATGTTTTTTCCCCATGACAAGTAACCATAGTATCCACCTTGTTTTCAATGGAAATATGCAGCTAGAGATGGAGCACAGCCAGTTTTTTCGTTTTTTTGTTCAAGACCTGTCAAGCACTACTGTCCACTGGCTAGCTAATAGCTAACTCACTTTTCACCATTGTAGCTGTTCAAAATCACATACTAATGTACTACCTACTACATAGTCAATCAGTATATATTGTATACTGCCAACAACATATTAAGTGTGCATGCGCTGCATGCAGCCTGCTGCTGTCACTCTACAATTACGACAAAAAATGTGCAATAACCCGTATTTCAACTGTAGCATCATTACACTGTATATATAGATACATTTCGAGTAGAATGTACAATCAACATTGTGTCTGCCACTGAATGTAATAATTCCCAGTATTATTTTAAGGCAAACTAAAGATGAGAGGGAGGCCAATAAAGGCTTTTGTTTGTGGTTCACATGTGATTTAAAGTATAAAGAATTAAGGCAAAATAAATAATCAGATCAGAGACCGAAAGAGCCATTTTAGCAGCTCCTGTCAGTATGCTTTAACGAGAAGTTAGGGAAGCGACTGCAAGTGAAAAGAGCCAGGGGAAGAAGACGATTTGTCTGGCTATTTATGTTAACTTAAAGAAGTGCTCAACTTAAATAAAGAAAAAATAAACAGAATAATAAACCAAATAAAAGCAGCACAGTAGTCATTAGATTACTCCACAACATATCCTTTATATAAACTGCCAATGTTCAGTGCCAATGCAGGATGTATTTTACTCTAACTGTCCCAAGCCTTAAGCACACCTTAGTTGTCATTGAATAGAATCCATTACATTTTCATTTAATGTACTGCACTCCAGGGTCTTGCAGAATTTGATAGCATCAATATCCTGTCATCTGATTGGGTATGTTATGTTCAACTTAATACCAACTTTTAATAATTAGCTTTAGATACTCACAAATAGGTCATTTTCACACTATCACAACACAAATTCCCATTTGTAAAGACAGTATATATACCATTCACTTCAGAGACCGGTTTGATTTCAATAACCTCTTTGCCTGACATATTGTACACTGTACTGTAATACACCCCCGTTAAGTATCTTGTAAATCAGCACTATGTTGTTTATTTAATTATTTCTATTCAAGTATTGTGAATTGTAATGTAATTGCCATGTCAGTTGTAAGGACTCATAGGTTTGTTCGAACCTCAATACATAGTTGTAAACATGGTTTGATTTTAGATATTTCCAAAAAAGGAAATCAAATGAGTCATATTTTTATAAATAGCTCTGCCAGCTTAATCAAAATGTTTTGTAGCCAAAAAATTGCACTGCGAGTCCAATAAGCCTATTGTTTTCTGTTCCTATTTTGACTGAAACAGACAAATCTGTCTGAACAGATGCTTCTGTCCTAAAGGAACTACTTTATAATCAACAGCAGCAGCAAGACAAAATACGTGAAGACTGTCACTGCAGAATGATGAGAAACTGAGGGAGAATAGTCAAACCAAAATGCATCGAAATGTGCTGGAATACCGCATATGCCAGATTGGAACAAATAACTGATATTAGAAAAACTCCCTTTCTTAAAGACACACCATGAGTCCATGATTCTGAAGTTGACAAATGGGTCAAGCAACAAACAAAATTCAATACACAGAGTTGACAAACCAACAGTAGACAGCCAGCAATGTATAAAAAGATGTACTGACAGAACCTTTATATAGAAGTGTTGCTCCATTGCCTGGTGTTACATCAGTCAGATGAAGCCATCACTGTGCTTGACATATACGGCACAGAGGGCTATGTATTTTAACAGCCTCTGTGTGACAGGCTGAGGGCAGTTTAGTGCAAATTTTCCTGACCAATGTGACATTTGGACCTGTGACTGCTATGCTGTAGATAAGATTAACTGTTTATTGTCTTGAATAGGTAAACCAGCCATTTAAAAGAGATTGTTTGATAAATCACAACTTGCATTATGATAACACAATATGCAAGTGTTATTGAAAAAATATACAGTACAGTATACAGCTCTTTCTTACCCTGAATGCTAGAGGGCTACTTGATTGTATCTCCAATCCATTGTTTTTCCTTGTTGCCTAGATCCTGCTATAGTAGAACTTAGAGGCTAAGGCCAAATTCCAATCCAGCCCCTATCCACTCTCAATCCATTTGTGTTGTGTAAAGGGTCCATCACATTAAGTGTCATTCCAAACATGTTTGCCACTAGATGGAGTTGGTCATAAAGCCCTCAGACAGTGAGACTGCAACGATGCAAGCTTATAAACCAAACTCCTCTCATAGTTTAGCTGCTGTAGTTGAATGATGGATTTTTGTTGATTAAAGTATTATTGATTTGATCAGTTTGCTAACATTAATACATTCTATTATACTGTACAGAGCAGTTTTCTGCGATTATTTTGTGCATATGTTCTGTGATAAGTACTGGTTGTGATGGTCAGTGCTCGGATTAATTTCCCTCACTGTTCCATTAATCTAAATACTTTACAAATATTAACATTTAAAGTGAACCCTTCTTTGAGACTGTTTTTGGTTTGGTTATTGGTCCCTGATTCCAGCGTGGTGCCCCGTTTTAATGATTTGATTGTCAAATTGAATTACTTTTGATTCATTTAATTTTCATAATTGCTATCAATATTATATATTATATTATATATATATTTAGATTATTAATTTCTGATAAACACACCTGCCCTACCATTAATCCCAAAACAGAGCAGTGAAAACTTAGAATAAAGATGTCAGGAGGTGTGCATGGAGAGACTCTGACCTTACAGCAGCAAGCCAGTATTGAACCAGTCACACATCTGCAAAGAATGTCTCGATTTACTGAAACCATGGTCTTTATCTAACCTTAAAACTATAATATACAGGACGGTTGCCGTTAGTAAACAAAAGACCATTCAAAGGTGTAGTAAGCATATCTAGAGAAGGTTGTTATTGGTATTTGACAAACAGAAAATGAGACTCAACAACTGAGAATGAGGGCGCAATCAACTTCACCCAGAAACATTCTGAACACAGCAAAATATTAAGATCATTGGAAAACCGAATCAGAGGGCAGAATCTCTGCCAGCTGTAAGAAAGGCAGTCGGATGGGAGGGGAAAATCGAGGCACCTTTAACTGTATAGACTTTTGGATTCAACCAAAATGCAAAGAATGGGGGATTTTTGTCTGATAGATGGTTATCATTTATATTCAGGGTATAGGACAGAGAACTTATCATCACACATCGCCACCCTGGTAAAAACAGCAGAGAAAGGCTCTACTTCTTAAGCAAACTTGGACCCTGTCCACAGTGACATGGGTATTTCATAAAACAAAGCATTTTTCTTTTTTCTTTTTTTTGGCCTTTCATAAACTGCACTTTAGGTCACTGAAAACCAAGTTTTTTAAAAAACTCATTCTAGGATGAAAATATTCAGAAACTCCATTTTCAGTGTTTACGCCTGGACTGGCAGAAACTCAGATTTTTGCAAACGATGAGGCAGACACCATCGTTTATCAGAGTTTGCACATGGGTGTTGGACAGAGCCCAAAAGATACTAAAAGACAACCCCCACCGAAGCCAGAGTCTGTTCACCCTGCTGCCATGAAGCAAAAGATACAGAAGTATCTGTTGCCTTACCACCAGACTACAGAGCAGCATCTTGTATTGCAAAATGATATCAGATTTATCTTGGATTTTTAATTTAATTTTTTTGGTATGGGATATTCTAAATAACCCTAGCGTTAACATCTAGGGATTTGGAGTAAACTAAATAGTTTCCGTATAAGTTAACTTATTTTTTTCATTAATATAAGATTGAACAAGATCACTTCATGACCAATTATTTTCCTTGTATCCTCAATTTCGCAGCATACTTTGTCAAGCAGCATTAAAATGCAACATCACATCCATCAGTGACATACCCAGAAACAGGCCATCAAGTATATTTAACTGTGTCTCTGGAGCCGTGCCGAGCTCAGATGTAATTCTACTTTGTTGGATATACACTAGAATACTTAGTGCAGTAAAAAAGACATGTTCATAGGAAATCAAACTGACATCCTTCCTTTCCAGGACCTATGAGACTGGTGGCCTTTTGATCTTTACATCTGCTACAGTAATATAGCAGCACATACAGTTCACCCCGATCTCATGTTGACAATTCTCCAGAGTGCACAACTCCATCAAGGTGCACAACAGGGAAGAGCGACAATCTACCAGGTATGATGTAAGCATAGCAGACAACATGTAATATGGGTGAAATACAAGTCAACAATTAGCTCAAAATTGTAAAGAATGAACTTAGTATACAGAAAGCAGTTTATCCATAATTTAAGTTACTATAATTATATATTAATCTGATGTTAAATGACTGATTGACTGTCATTTTTTTTTTTCATGTGTGATACTAAATGCCGAAGTATTAAAAATGTAGTTGTTTTACATTTCTACCCTTGTTATAATGGTGGTCCATGACAACATGGGTAAACATTTAAAACAACTGTGTGGGTAAAGGCAGGTTTTCCTGCGACTCATGCGTGCCAGAAAACACGCCTGGGCTTTGACTTAAGACATCTCTCTCCAACCATTCAGCTAGCTGTCAGCCAAACACTGCGGTGAGACAAGTGTAAACACTGCCCAGAGGATCCTCACAGTATTTGTGTTTACAGCAAAGAGTGTCCTGAACATGTTATCGTACTTATGATCAAAGTCTGCAAGAGGTCAGTCTGTCCTGAGGGTCCAGAGACCAGAGGGTGGACATTGGCATTCATTACAGAGTCAACCACAGCCAGATCTATCTCCAATGGAGAAAGGTCTGGCTGCATCAATTGTGATTCCAGGATGGGTGAACAAAACCCTATGGTTTGTTTGCACTCAAAACACAGTCATCCTGGAGTGGCTGTGAGTTGATGATGCAGTGAGGGTGTCCCTACAACTCCAAGGTTGGTACCTTTAGCGACGAGGTTAGTGTTTGAGTAACTTTACATTTTCAGTGCGTTTGTTGCTAGCTCATGGCTAGATTCCACCTGATACGCAACGCAGCGCAGCCAGTGGAAGTACACACATAGATGAGAGTGATGCCCATCAGCTCCGCTGCTGTGGTGGATCGGCGACAGACCGGACACAGATCTGATAGAAGGGCTTTCCACATCAAGAATAATCAAATAATGATTACTCTGTGTGCATCCACACTGATGAACGATAATGTAATGGTAATGTTTACAGTTGCATCAAATGGTCTTTCCTAAGACTGGTCATTCTTAGTTAAGATCAGTCTTAAAAATGGATTCCAAGGCAGTTGCACCAACAGAACTTAAACCTAGCCTTAACTACGCCTGGTCTCAGCAATACATATTCACGTGAATGCTGTGTGACTATGGCTGTTTTCTAGCGGCAGCGTGTGTTACTAGGATACATTTGTTTTAAGAGTAGCATTGCTACTTTAAGAAATGGAGCAGCAACTAATGTGTGTGCGTGGAATGAGGGAGAGCAAGCAGCAGGCAGTGAACACAAGCAAAGCAGAGAAGAAAACTTAGTGGTAAGTAGTTATTTTAACAGTAAATGTAAGAGCTGTATAGCCACTGAACGACAAGCAATCCAACGTAAGACCAGACTCCCTAGTAAACTGAAACTCTGTTTGGCTGTGAGGCAGACCTCTAATTATTAATCACATTGTGTTGGCTACTTTGTGGTCAGATAAATTATATGCCTTGTTAACAGCAGATTAACTGCACCTCATGGTCTTACATTGGACTTAATGCCTGCTCATGACTAGACATAAGATTTATGACAGGTCTTAGAGAGAAGCAGCCCTAAGCCCAGGTGGTGCAACTGATGTCACTGTGAGGACAGTGTTAGAACGGCAAGTTACATTAGACTTAACTCAAGACCAGGCGTAACAGGCTGGCCTCACTGGCTGCTTGTGTAGTGTCTGCATAAGCTGCGTTGCTGCCTGCCTTCCCCATCAGTTTACATGGAGTTTGACTATTGAAAGAGCATGAAAGTAGGGGGAAGAAAGAGATGATGGAGGGAGGGAAAGAAAAAGAGTGCACAAGAAAGAAACTGCCCCTCACCTGTTGTGTGTATTCTCTTCATGTCTGTGACAATTCTAAAAATACAGACATTAAAACCGTAGTGGAACACTGGTATGATGTGGATATGACAGTTTACAAGTTGCTTTCCAGATCTGCTTTTGCAGAGAAACGCTTGACATGCCCATAACATGGACACCGAAATGAAAAGCGGTAACGCCATCCATCAACACACCACAAGCATCCAGTTGATGACCTGTTATTGCTGTAGGTACTTTTAATAATTATTCCATAAAGGTGTTTATGGGATAATTATTTCTCTTCCCTCTCAGCGCAAATACAGGAGGAACACTGCTGGTTTGAATGTTTATGAAAATGTGAACGTATTCATAAACCTCGTATTTGTAATAGCGTTATATTTGCGCTTATAGTGAATAGTGATGGGAATTCCGGCTCTTTTAAGAGGCTCCAAAGTGGCTTCTCAGATTTTTTGTTACTTAAATTAATTTATTACCAAAAATAATGTCAAATGAATTACTAATATAAAAAACATACATTGTATGAAATGTTTATTAATCATATGGCTTATTATACTCAACATGGAAATGAGTGCTAGAAAAAATTACAAAAAAAAAGTTAAAAAACAAATAAATATCTCAATTTGACAAAAATATCCAATATCTCATTGTACATATAACATTTATAAACATGTAACTACTGACAGTGAAAAAAACATAGAGAAACTTAGATAATCACACAACAAAATGTAAACAAAATGTGTAAAACAAAAAGAAAAATGATGAAACGACGCACAGTGGAACTGGACCCAAATGCAAGACAGTCTAACACAAAGTCAAATTCAATGTGATTTAATGTGCAAATCAATAAGCAGTGTAAAGTTCACAGGGGTTGGGGAGGGGTGGTGTGTCCGGGATCCCAGTGGTGAGTGGTGGTGGTGAGCTCTCCAGAGCGTGCTCAGTGATTCAGGGTGGCGTCCCTCCGCGTGGCAATGGCGTCTTCTGAGGGAAAAAACAATGATTATCCAGAACAGGGCAGGCAGGCAACAAAAAGTCACAAGGAAGTGTTAGCTACACAAGCTAAGGACATAGGAAAAAAACAACTGACATAAAGGAGCCAGGATCTCAACAATAGTTCTGCTCTTGCTGACTGAACAATCTGGCGACGAGTGAATCTCAGGCCGGTCTTCTTATACTGGGGGAATGATTAGTGCTGATGATCTCCACCTGGCGCAACCTGCAGGGGAAAGCCACGCCCACCAACTCACAGACAGACAGAGAGCAGGGGAAAAACATGCAGGATCACCCACAGGGGAAAACAGACACTGACACAAGAGGGAAGAGGACGGCTGCCATGATGCCATCATGACAAAAAAGCAGCGTCCAGGTAACAGTTTTCACTAGTTTTTACTGAAGATTGGCATTAAGAAAAACCAAGTGCCTCAGCTTTGAGAGGTTGATCCTGTTTCTTCATATCACTTGCATTAGTAGCAGGTTCACTTGCTTGTCTTTTTCCTCCAACTGCACTGATAGACGTACAATTCTAATGTGCCTGTGCAGGTTATTTGTAGAGCCTGCTCGATATGAGATTTTAACCTTACTCTACACTCTGCCTTTGTATTATCAATGTAATTAAAATGCATCCAAATCAACTCTCTCTCTCTCTCCCGCCCTCCCTCCTGTTCTCTATCTCTCTCTCTCCCTCCCTCCTGTTTCTTTTTCTCTCTCAGACGCCACCACACATCATGTAGTTGACCAATCACGTGCAGCTTGAATATAAAGAAAATAGAGAAAAAAAACAAAAACAAAGGGTCTCGGCTCCCAGGCAGGTTCACTTCAAAGAGCGGACTCTAAGAGCCATTTCGTTCGCGACCGACACATCCCAAATAGTGAAGTGTAATCATTATTCCATAAACACCTTTCAGTTAATATCCGCAAACACAAACCTTAAAGGGGACATATTATGCAAAACTCACTTTTTTGTTGCTTTAGTACGTATATTTGTGTATCCGGAGCGCCTCCCCACCAAGCGTGACTTTCGACAACTAAGTCGGTATGAAATGGTCTCAGTTGTTTGCGGACGGTGAGCTACGTTAATTAATTAGCATGTTATGCTAAAGGACAGTGTGTTGGACGCCCAGGAGTAACTTGGCAGTCGAACGACTTCCTGTGTGTTGGTCAGTGTTGGGCACGTTACTTTTAAAAAGTAATTAGTTATAGTTACTAGTTACTTCTCCCAAAAAGTAACTGAGTTAGCAACTGAATTGCTCCACTATAAAAGTAACGAGTTACCAGGGAAAGTAACTATTGCCTTACTTTTTTTTTCTTGGACGGCGTGGCTCCGTGTCCTTCTTTGTTAGCAGAGCTCACGTTAGCCACACCTGGCCTGCTATCATCATCAACAGTGTCAACAAAGCATTTTTGGCCACTAGTTTTTTAGAAGCGAGTGCAGCTGAGAGACGCTTCATTAGATTAGAGTTGCTTACACCGGATGTGGACAAACACTTCACTCTGGGACATAATGTACACTTCAGACGTTCTTGCATTTTACCTCAAGGAGATTAAAGTGTGTCTGTACTTCCACTTTGAAAACGCCAACTTTCCCTGCAGCTCACCTCTGCTTGTTTGTGTGTGTGAGGCCGCTGTGTGCGTGTGTGGTTTGTGTGTAAACTGAACACAGCCTCTGATTGGCTTACGAACTCTTACTCTACCCTAGCCAATCATCATCACTTATGCGGTTGTCTCGCCCCTCCCTCCTTCCTCACCAAAGAAAAAAAAAACAGCTTTGCAGCTCCTGTTGCTGAGAGTCAAGTCGGATGACAACAGCTTCAATGAGTAGCTTCACTTTATAACGTGCCACATTTAATTGTCGGTAGCGGTAACAGTGTTGTAACGATGGAAATAGTAATTAGTTAGATTACCCGTTACTGAGAAAAATAACGCCGTTAGTAACACCGTCATTACCATCACTGGTGTTGGTATACATGTAACTACGTGTGTAGCGTTAGCTGCTGGCATGAGAGACCAGACCTGAGAGTACCAAAATGTTATCTGCAGTAAAGCAATCACTACTTTGTTTTGGAGCCGAAGACAGGGACAGGCAGGAGAAGAGGGTTGTTATCTGTAACGACATGGGGGAGATGGCCAGCAAGCCCGTAAAACTTTTGTTAGTCTATGCAGTAACATAAATGTAATGTTGAGGTAACAAACTTAACTACTAACCACTGATACCACTGGTATTTTGTTTATATCTTTATCTTTGTCTCTTGTTTCCATTTATGCTATATTTCTATTTGTAATTTGCACGGGCACTGGCACAAAAGCAATTTCCCCCCGGGGATCAATAAAGTTTTATGAATCTGAATCTGAATCTGAGAAACATCCATCTTCTGGAGCCTCTTCTTGTTCTGGGTCAGACTCCGGCTCGACCATGTACGGTTCCACCGCAGTTTGTTGTCCGGCAGCCATTAATCCCCCAAACTCAACCGTTGCCATGGTCATGCGATGCTCTCCTCACGTCTTCTGCCCAGCAGGAAGAGGTGGGCGGTGCAAATACCATCTTTGGGCATCGCACGCAGTAGCTCATTAGCATTTAAAGGGAAAGGCACTCAAACCGGCTGTTTAGAGCAGGGCTGTGAAACTGGTGTTTGAAGAGCCCTGCTGTGCTCAATCCTTCGTTTTTTTCGACCAAAGCATGTTACTAACATTCCATTTAGACATCAAAGAACCATGTCAACAAGCAGAAATGAGCATGATATGACACCTTTAAATCAATATTTCAATAAAGTCAGTGACCACTCTCACAGAATCGTTACACTCCATATCCTCGTTGTGATTTCTAATTATGATGCAGGCCCAGTTCATCTAACTACAGATGAGAAATCACACTCGTAAGCACAAGAAAAGGTTTAAGTTTTTTTTTTTTCCCCATGTCCCTTAGGGGCTCCGTAGTATGTTGCACAAGAAGCAAAGTTGCGTAATTGACAACCTAATACATAACCGCATTATGTAAGCATTTAATAAGTTATATAGATAACTAAGCTATTAGAGTTGACCATCTAAAAATTGTTTTTTAAACAACTGAAAAACTCCCAAAAAGAAGCTAATTGATGGTCATGTAGACCATAGATTTTGATGTCAGTCAGTGTTCATTGAATCTCCCTGAAAGTCATTCCAACAGTATTGTTCACAGTGGCAGTCCTAGCTTGCATGATGCCCTGGGCGAACCTCACCTTCAGTGATTTAAAAAAATATATATATTTATTCATTTACATATGAATTACATTATAGTGATATAATCATTGTTTTTGATGTGGATGGTCATTTATACAGTCTACTTTCAGTGAGTCAGACTAATTACCGTGTAAACCCTTGGATCACCGAACTAAGGCTAAAATCTGTAACTGTCACTATCTCCTTCTAAGCTGGTGCGCATTACATATCAAAAGGAAAAGTAAAGAAACCTACAGCACTTGTACTGCATGATGCTCTGCAGCACAGTCTAACCCACTGTGCTGTGGGTTTCATTCAGCTGCAGCTGTAACCTCCTGTCGACCCCGCTCTCTCTCCACCTACTCTCCCATTGCACTATATGCTCTGACTGCTTGCATCCCAATCTCTCCAAATGATTCAAGGATGATGGATAATTTTCCTGCCAAAAAAGTGTTCAGGCTGCCCACAAATGGAAGAAGATCCACATTCACTTATGTGGTGAGATAGGGAGAGAGAAACAGAAACCCTGGCAAAGAAATCACTTGCTTGATTTAATTAGATTGCTCTTGACATTTGAGTTCCTCTTTTTCAAAAAGGAATTCGTATTACACTTGTCTGGCAATGTAAATATATTATAAATAATATCTAAAAATGAATAGAAGAAATTAGCTTTGCATTCTTGGGGAAACAATACGCAGTTTTTTATTTAGTCAGTGATCTCTGGAATGTTTTCGGCAGCCATGATGGTAGTCAGGAAGATTAAGTTCATGAAATTGCCATTCTGTTCAAGCTCAAATGCTAATAGTTGGGACAAGATATGTACATTTTGGTTGCATAATACAATATTTAATCTCTTACTGTAAGGATCCATTATTCTCCATGGACTGGACTACTATAGTATAAATGACATGTCCTAATTATGACATTAGAAATTTTATGTTCTCTAATCATTGAAAGTCATTTCAAAGAATGAATGTTTTTGAGACATTTCACTCTGAGAGATTCCAGAATGTCAGGTAAACAGCAAGAGATCAAATCCTAATGTCTTATCTGGAAAGGAGCCAGTTGCATAGCTGCACCCAGTTGCCAGAATAAAGAGGTTGGCTGTTTGTTTTTATTTGCAAATACGCATTCAAGCCCACATCTGTGGACAAAATGTTTTTTACACAAAGAAACTTGAAGTATAAGATATACCAAATTTACAAGAAGGCCCAAGTAAGAAGCAAGAATTAGTCACATGTTTTGCAAAGTTTCTCCTAACTCAATAGCTCTCAAAATTGAAGGGAGCCTGGGGAATTTGACTGTGTCTGCTTTGACTTGACTATATGTTGGTAGTAAGATTTTCTATCTGCTGTAGTGCTAAACATTCTCAAATTGTTGTTAATGACTATTATGCTATGCCGGCTACTCTACTCGGCACTTTTTATGATGATCATTGTCATAGAGTGATGTCTAAGCAGCCCTAACTCTGACTGACTTCCAGCGTCCCTGTTTTTTATCGCCAGGATTTAGTTTGTTTTCCAAAATGTCTTTTGGCTATCCTGGGGCTTTCCTGTCAACCTGTATCATTATCTGGCTGCTCGTGATTATTGCCAAGTGCCCCATTTTGAGATCTTAGCAATTACTTTAGCGAGCACAGTGTTATCATAACCAACAGAACTGATGGCCCAGGTAATGAAAATAAACTCAAGTTGTAATAAACTGCAGTTTTCCTTTGACAGTGTAGGCCTAGATGGAATTAACCAGTCCCTTAGCAACCCTGATCTTCATCTCTAACTGATCTAGTGGGCCATTAGGAGACAAGTCGGCAGGGTGGAGTGTGGGAAGCATCATTCCATTAGAAGTTAGGTCTTAAAACAGTCCATTGGCATGCACAACGTGCACTGCTGCACCTTTGCTGAACACAGAGTCATTCTGCTTCATTTAAGCAAGTTTGATCCACTGAATCTTATCCCTGCCTCACATTGTGAAATAAATAATTAATGTGTAATACTCTACTGATTCACTTATCAATTTTAAAGCACAAACAGAATCTAGAATGGGCTCTCGCTGCCAGCTCCTACCCCGGAGAACACAGCCAGGCTAGGGGAAGGTAATGAAAGAAACCGAGCAGTATGTCCCTGAAATGATTTCATACAAACAAAGTTGAGATGACTCTCTCATGTTCAGAGCTGAACACTGTGCGCTGTTCCAAAAAATCCAAAAGAAGGATGGACTGCTAATTATTTCCAAACAAATTGGTATTTATTGACACAATATCCCCATGTCAAATACAGCATAATACACAGAGGTCCATAGAGAATCAATATGATGCTGTTCATTTACTTAAATAACACAATTGTTTTTAATGATAGTTACTGTAGGTGTAAGGACAATATTTTAAATGCCTAGAGGTACACAAAGAATACATCGCTGTGTATAAACTAAGGCCCAGTAGAGGAGTTATAACATTATGCCATGCTTGAAGAGGTGTCCGCAATGGCAGCCGTTCTCTATGCCGGCCTCCATGTTCGTTACTTCCTGATTATGAACTCCTTGAAGAGTATTATCCCGCTTATTGCTTTTCATATCACTCATTGCAACTTTATCCATATTTGGAACAATAATATTGCTAGGTTTAAGTTGCTGAAACAAAAGAGGAGAATTGTATGTTAAGGGTGTAACTACAAACATATTAATTTACACAAAATTATAAGTAGTGTATAAAGGTAATAAAAAATCATTTTTTTATAAGAAGATTGACTGTCAAAGCATGGACATATTAGTACTGATCCCTTAACTGCAATACCAGCAACAGTATAAATACTGTGTCATGTCTAATAAATGTAGGCTGTCAAAGTTTTACATTAACAGTTTGGTCATACATATTTTCAGAAGAATGTGGTCCCAACCTGTTCCTTTCCCCTCTCAACATCAAATCACACATTAGAGCAAACACAAACAGCTAGGCACATCTCCAGGAGGGTGCTGCTCCCTGCATGAAGGGAATGCACATCTAAGTTAGAACTAATGCTGAAATGTGGTACACTTGTGGTGTAATTACACTTTACATTGACGAAAAAAACATATCTTTTAATGATTCTTCTTTGTCTACAGCACCCAATTCAGCAAGAGCACAATTTGTACAGAGTGTCAGTTTTGTGTGTCTACTGGGGAAATGGGAGTGGCAGTATTCAAGTAATGGCTGGTTGACAATGGCTAAAGTGCACATTTGAACATGTAATTTCATCAGTCACAGAGCTAAGCGCTCAAGAGTCATCAGCTTCAGCTGACACACACAGACACAGACACACACACACACACACACACACACACACACACACACACACACAGCGTCCGGTCTGCAGCCTCCCATGAGGTCTGTGCTGCACACACCGTGTCAAACCACTGGAAAATCACACTACAGCCTGTCATTTGGCAAACGACAGATGCCGCTTCATTTACATACATGCTTTTTGACAGCCTAATTAAAGCCAGTGCTCTGTAATTGTCACTAATTGTCAGTGTGTGACAGATCAGGCAGGAAATCCTAAGAGCATAATGATATCATACAAAGTGTTAGTACAAAAAAATTCTCAGAGCTAGTATATGAGTTACATTTATATTTCTGAATTCTATCATTTTAGTTTGCTTTATTCTTTATGTATCTTCTTAAGAATTAAAAGTAACACCAAAAACAGTAATACCATATCATATTTGTTAGTGGCCCCATTCCTCTATTCAATTACTGTTTCATGTAAAGGGTAACTCCACCAATCTCACACTTTAAAGTGTCTTTACAAGTCTTGGGGAGCACTACTGCATATGTGAAATAAGCAGTAGAAAGCCTTTTGTGACTCCAAAAGAGGCTGCGTGCAATCTGATAAATATCCCCCAGTGATGTTGTGCCAGGTTTTGACAAGGATGAAGATATGCATGGAATAAAATAAGCGATATCTCTGGTTCTGCTGTATTAATTTTTTTTAATCAGTTTTCTAAACTGTCCATAATGGAGAAGTGACGCTAGGGGGGTACCTACAACACCAACCTTAGAAGCATGTGACCACTGATAATGGGCTGCTGAATGACACAATCAGAAAGTTAAAACAAAACTTAACATTATTTGCTTCACATCATCCCTGATAACTGATTCATGACTCAACATATCAGTGCAGCAGGAGAAAAAACACAGTATTTTATTGACGGCAAAGCTGCTACATTTTTCACAATAAACAGCAACCAATGTAATTCTAAGTGCTGTATCATAGGCAACTGGATGTGTTTCAGTATCTTGAAGACGTTTCACCTCTCATCCAAGAGGCTTCTTCAGTTCTAACTAACTGGAGCAGAGTTGCAGGCTTTTAAACTCTGTGTGGGACTGTCCTTACAGAGTCATTAAGGTCATGTGTGAGCTCTGAGTTTTAGAGTCATTAGGGCCACTTGTAGGTCGTTAAACCAACCAGCCTTCATGGTGTTTAAACTGTCTGGGTAGGGAACTCAGTACTGCATTGTAGGTGGGTGATAAGTAATGTCATAGGCCACCTCCTCTGTTCAAAGACTGTTCCAGTTTGACATAGATGGATTATTTTACTCCTCTTTCAAATCATCTGTGTTCTCTGGACAAGATGTTCACATGTTGTCCTCAGAGGAATGATTTTTCTCCTTCAGATGTAAGTGGACAGCAGAGTCTTGACCTCAGGAGTTGGTCCTCCTGTGTTGTGCCATTCCTTTATGGAGAGGTTGTTTTGTCTGTCCAATGTACAAATCTTTGCAGTCCTGGCTGCATTGAACAGCATAAACTACATTACTCTGTTTATGCCTGGGTGTTTTGTTCTTAGGATGGACAAGTTTCTGCCTCAGTCTGTTGGTCGGTTTGAAGTGAACTGGGATATGATGTTTATTGAAGGTCCTCCTGAGTTTCTCAGATGTTCCCTTTGACAAAGGTCCAGTTTGGGTAGCCACAGGTTTTAAGTGTTCCCCTGATGTGCTTCTCTTCCTTCTCCTTCCCCTCTGACTTAGTAGGCATGGTCTCAGCCGGATGGTTTAACGTTCTGATGACCTCCAGCTTGTGCTCCATCAGGTGATGAGTCGAACAGCAAATATTGGTCTGTGTGTAGGTTTGCTGTACAACTCATTGTTGAGGATTCCGTCTTCTTCAATGTGTACTGCACAGTCCAAGAAGGGCAGACTGTCCCCTCTGGCATCTTCCCATGTGAAATTGATGTTATCGTCCACAGCATTAATGTTCTGTGAAAGCTTCCAATCATTTCCCTGATTTTGACCCAGGTGTCGTCCACATACCCAAACCAGTAGCTAGGAGCAGTTTGTGTGAAGGTGATCAAGGCTCTGCTTTCAACTTCATCCATGTAGAGGTTGGCCACTAATGGTGATCACATGGCACGACTGTGCTTCTGTCTGTAAAAGCCTTCACTGTACTGAAAGTAGGTGTTCATCAGACAGAGATCAAGTAAGGCACAACTGTGGTCTGGGGTGAAGTTGGTTCTGCTGGACAGAGTGATGTCCTGTAACAAAGTTTCTTTAACCATCTTTACCACATCTTGGGTAGGAGTGCATGTAAAAAGTGAGGTGAGGTGACATCATAAGAAAACCATTGTTTCATCTGGGTCCAGTGTTATTTCTCTCACCTTGTTGGTGAAATCCTGCAAGTTTTTGATGTGGTGTTGCGTGTTACTGACCACAGGAGCTAGGATACTGGCTAAGTGCTTGGATATGTTACAGGTATCGGAGTGGTGCTCCTTCCTTGTGTGTCTTTGCGAGTCCATAGATGCATGGGATCGCTTCCCTTGGGTACAGTCGGTAATATAATGGCCTGCCAATGCCTTTCCAGCTTTTGCAGATATTCTATAACCTTCTTTTTATAGCTACGGGTAGGATCTCAACTCAATGTCTAATAGGTCAACTCCTGTGCAACTCCTTTCAAATTAGTTAGAACTGGAGACGCCTCTTGGCTTAGAGGTGAAACATCTTCGAGAAACTGAAACAAGTCCAGTTGCCTATGATACAGCACTTAAAATGACTATGACCTGGATGACTGAGAATCTTCATCAACAGTAACCAATAAAGGTGACCTCATGTCAGCCTTGGAGAAAGTTCCAAGACTCCACTAAACATGTTTGCAAGTTTGTGAGTTGTTGAGTTAAGAGTAATTTTATAAACCATGTATAAGTTTCTTCTTTGTGTAAAAAAAAACAACAAAAAAACAATTAACCTCCATGTTTTTGGACTGTTGGAGGATATGGGAGCACCCAGTCAGGCAAATAAATGTCAAGCAAATTCCACGTAGAAAGGCCCCAGCTGACTTTTGTGCTTATGATTTGGGAGTGTACTACTTTTTACCTTCATGACGTTCATGATATAGTGTGTTGTCTTATTTCTTGCCAGCTCTTGCTCTCCCTAAATACCTCTTCTTTTAATGAGTCCTCCAAACACAATGTTGGCACAGTAACTAAGTAACTAACTAATGAGCTTGTCTGTGCGTTGTCCACTACTGTAGGCTCTAATCCCAATCACTCACTGTAAGAAGAAAGAGGTGCAGTGTTCTGATTGAAAAATTAAAAAATAAGAAAGTCATCCAATTAACAAAATAGCCGTTCACAGTTTAACACAGCTGATTCCAGAGTGCAAAACAACCGCAACACAGCAGGAGTGACCCATGAATAAAATTATTACTCAATTAAGGCATGATGGTCGCATTCCCCAAACCATCCCTGACATTCAACTGAGCTAAAACTGGAAGCATTGGGCTAAATCCTATTAGCTCCTGTTCAATGCTAATCCATGAAACCAATAAGCAGCTATTAAAAGTTCAAAAATTCATTGGCCTCAAAGAGACGCACCAATAACAGGATTACTGATTATAAAACACGCCCAGCGTGACATGTTCACAGACAGCACAGTATGAAGGATTCTTAGTAAAGATATGCCTAAATGTCAGACCATACACTGTGAAAACTAAAGTTGTAATGTACAGCACTGCAAAAAGACCTAAGTATTCTGGTGATTAAGAAGTGATCATTACAATACAGAAAGTCATTGCTCTTAGTTTTCACCGGTTTTCCACCCATTGTGTGAGGTTTGGATTGCTGACTTTCTGCCCAATCACCATCTGCATAAGTTTGCCTGATTTTGACTGTCTTCTTGGTTTTGACCTTAATGCTATCACAGGTCACCTTTTTCTTTTGTGTTCAAGTCTGTTGTGTTGGTAACATTACAAACATTGCATTTGTTCACAAAGCTGAATCCATGTAGAATAAGCATCAACATTTTGTTTTCATGCACACAAAAAAGACGAAATGGCACTGACACCTAACACTGCTGAAATGTCTATATACTAAAGTACTTTTTCTCCATTGTGAAATAGTAATTGGAGTGTTTATGTGAACTGCAGGCCATTGTATCTCAAAGGGATGTTAAGCGAAAAGTGAATCCAAAAACATAAAATCTGTTCACCCAGTGTTATTTACAGGTCGAGCACCCACATCAGACAGTATGCGTGCTAGCACTTTTAGTTTAACAGCTATAGTGAAGATTTCAGCTTATTCAATGGTGTAAATTAACATATTTTTAAATCTTGGATCTTGGAGCTTCTGTCAGACGAACTGTATGAATTGGTCTGATGTTTTATCGGTAGCCATCTATCTCATATGTTCAGGAGAATGCTTTAACTATATCAAGACCGTGTCTTCTTGTCTCTGGAGTCATAATCCTGATCAGAGCTGCTGTAATTCCCCTCAGTACTCTATCCCCTGTCTTCAAATTGGCATCTGTTGGTCACAGAGGCCCCATCATCCAAGGTTGCTATGTGGACAGACACCCATCAGGTAACAGGGCCACTTAGGTCCACGGCTAATTGAGCTCCTTTCTTACAACACCTAGGGCTCTATCTTGCACTAAGTGCAATTGACTTTGTACGCTGGCGCTTGTATAATTCCTATTTTGCATTCGGCGCACATTGGAGTTTTCCCTCCACGACGCACGTCCTTAAATTAGGGAATGACTTTACGCTCCCGGGGGCGGTTCAGCAAAAAGAGGAGGCGTGTTCCAGTGCAAACGTTCCCTGGTGCTATTTTGCTGTTTGACAAAACAATTCCGCAACAGACCAGGAAAAACCCAGTCGAAAGTCAGTGGCACTTATTCAGATGCTATTTTAAGGGTGCATGTTTGGCCATAATGTAGCAAAATTATCACCATGCATTCATGAGCTCATGATTCAGTGAGAGTGAGCCCAAAACATCGGAAAGTATGTATTTGTGACATTTCTTTATTTACATTTTGTCAAACAGAAAAATCAATAGCAAACTGTAAAAAAAAAACAAAAAAACAATACAAACCGAAAATGAAAAGTTGATTTAAAAAGAAGAACTAATTATTTTTCCCTCTGATAGGCATCCATCGTAGCCGTGAGGGTCCGGGAGTGGCAATGCGCAATGTGCTCCTAGTGGAGCGGGTGGATGGAGATGAGTGGGGGGAGGAGGAAGGAGCACAACAGGAGCAGGTGGTGCATTTGGAGGCCCACGCTCCATGGCTGCAGCAATCCTCTCCAGACTTGAGGCAATGCGCCCGCAGCAACATCGCCACCCGGTCAAGAAGGGCATTAATACCTTGCCGCATCCCGGACAGCTCCCGCTCCAGCATGTCAAACCTGGTTTGCTGGAGCTGCAGGAACGGGTGGTCCTCCGGTCTGAGAGACATTGCTGCCGCGGCGTGTAGTGGGTCTGGATCCTCTGCACCTTGGTGTTTGCGCTGTTCCCTCCTCAGCTGGCCCGTGCCCACTGCTCCAGAGGCCAGGGTCTTCTTCCTGCGAAGCTGCGTTACATTGTTTTGATTTATTGTATGTCTGTGTTACATTTATCTCATGTCAATAATGATTAAAAAGTTATACGGCGTGTCCGATTGTTGCCAGCAAGCTTGGACTTCCCCCGTCTTCTGACGTCGTTGTAGCGCTTGCGGCACTGGTGCGATGTCCTGCGGATGCCAGCCGTAGAAAC
>OMLP01027964.1:0-31031 GCA_900302685.1 Spondyliosoma cantharus
GAAAAAAATACAAACTCAGAAATATGTATTTTTTTCCATAAATGAATAAACAAGCTGTTCTCAGAGAAAAATAAGGTCCCCAGAACACTGTTCGAAGTTAGAAAGGAGGCAGGGTCCGCCAGAAATAAACAACATACAACAGTATGAAATTGTGTTGACATGAAATGTTGGTCCATTTATTCAATTTGATTATTTAGTTTTTTTAGGCCCTAAAAGAAAAGAAAAAATCAGTCAATGATGATCTTTCTCTACTGATTAAAATGTCTTTCCAAAAACTACAAAGTGAATTTTCAATAACGACTGCAAGCCGTTTAGTTCTTCACACTTTCAAGGCCTTTGGTATTGTGCTTGCTGGCTCACTGAGTCACTTAAAGGGTAATTCCTCCAATTTTGCACATTAAAGTTTGTGAACAGGTCTTTCTGGAGCCACAGAAAGGCTTTTACTATTTTTTTTTCTCACATATGCAATAGTACTTACTTAACCTAACCCTGTGACCCTGGGTCTTTTGTCTGAAACACTAGTGTGTAAGGCTGCAACTAACGATTACTTTCATCACTGAGGAATAACTGATGAGTCATTTAGACTAATAAATGTGAAAGACATGGCACCAAATAGATGTTTGGCCTAACCAACAGCCCAAACCCAAAGACTCTTTATCAACTATCATAAATGGCAAAGAAAAGCAGCAAATCCTTAATGTGTACAAATGGTGCAATTAATGGAACTGAGCCCTAATCTAATCTGTTTTTTTTACACATGAGCTTGTTCCTCTATGACCCTGCAACGTCAAGCAAGTGTTAAATAACAAGTGGTTTAATTACACAATGGGGGAAATATTTATTGGCTTTTCCAATGAGCTTTGCCTCTTTTTTTGTGTTGTGTTGTGTTGGCTCTTCAATGACTTTATTGATGTATTTCAGGCGTTGTGTCTGTGCTGACATGGCGGCCTCTGCTGCCGCCAACAGTCATGATTGAGTCACTTCATGTTTCCACACATACCTCGTCTTGTGTTTTCACCTCCCGCTGTCGTGCTGTACGACTTTGCTGTCGACAAACTCGCTTTTATCGACCGTCCAAATGTTTTACTTGGATAGGAAATCCATAAAACCGGTGCCAGCGTCGGAAAACGTCTCAGCGCCATTAGTTACTGTCACTCGTGAAAAACCTAGTCGCTTTATATCACTAAAAACAGTCGCCAAAATAAGTGCATTCGCATTTAAAAGTGATATTTTAATGTCTTAAAACCAAAAAAATAAATAACAATATAGAAGGTAATGTACGAACTATGCTATGCTAGCTAACTCTAAGCTAACTTCAACACAACTTTCATATGAAGGCGCAACACTTTCATCCTTCCCTAAGAAACAAAAACAAGACACAAGGTTCCGAGGCACGTTGGTGCATTGCAGTGGTAAAAACTGCCACCGTCCACCAGAGGGAGACATCGAGCCACTGTACAGGCCAACTGTTTCCCCTGCAATGCAACGTGGCTCTGTGGTCCTGTAAATTATGAAAGACAACTCCACCAAGGATTTTCAGTTTTTTTAATAAAAGATTTCTCTTTTTGTGTCGTTTTTACACATTTTAAGGCATCATGCACAAAAAAATAAGCCATACTAAAGGCATTATGCTTAACCCTCTACCAAAAATTATAGGTTCTAACATTTGAAGGTTCGCTGATAAAAATAAGTTTGTACAAATATGGCATGTAAGCTGGCATGTCAGTGAATCTCGGAGCAGAACATTACCTGCCTTCACTGTTTTTGTAAACATGGCTTTGAGCAAAACAGGGCTGAGGAAAAGACAAGAGAAAGGGAAAGCATGCTTCAACGTGGGGCTAAATTTCCCTGAAAAGCATGCAATGCATCTTAAATCATATTTACAATGCATCGTTTTAACTCTCAGCAGAGTAGGTTTTGTTTTTTTTTTAAATTGTATCAATTAAAGTTAAGACATTAAAAAGGTTATCGACAATAACAGACAGACTGACAGACAGAAAGACAAGGTGAGCCCATTCAGATTCCCCAACCTCAACACAGATATAGCTCAGATTGGTCATCTAACAAAACACTACAAGATTTTTTTAAATACATCAAGCATCGTAGTTGGACCTCAAAACAAGTCCTATCTTGTTTTTCATGTTCCAGTGTGTTAGTTTTTATAAATTTGTGTGAAATAGCTAAACTGGGCTGAAGTAAAGTTTAAAAAAATCTTGCAGTGTCCACCATGGCAAACATCCGGGAGGTGCCGCTAGCTTTGGCACAGTTGTGTCCAGTTGTGCTCTTCTGTGGTGATCCGTGTGCGTTATACTACATTGAAGACCATGGATAGATACTGTTCATATGAAACCTGGATCCAGCCATCCTGGTCTGTGTCGTACCGCCTGAACACGTCAGTCAACCTCTGTAGAAAAAAGGCAAAAGATAGTGAATATATATGAATTGATTTCCCAGTGCTCTAAAGTCTCCAATACACAATGAAAATACATTAATTCTAATAAATTCGATGTCATATTGAAACCTCATTGTTTTATTCACAATTTTACATCGGATAACATTTAAGATGCAAATATAGCAACACAAGGTCACTTCTTCAAATCTAGGTCTGGAAAAGTGCCAAATAAAGCTGAGCTAGAGCTATTGTGACACCTTGAGAGGGGCACTTCAGAAGCAGCTGTTATTTTACTCTCCTACTGTACCTGAAAGAGCTGCTTCAGCTACTGTATTAATGAAAGGTTATAGTCACACTTGGCAGCTTCCACTCAGCTGTGTGTACGTGTGTGAAATTACCGGAACAGAACAAGCAGCAGGCTCAAGTGGAGCTCCAACAAGAGATTAATAATCTAAAAGGGAAGACTGTAATGTGTTTGCATAATTAAACCCTCCCTTTGAATCTTATGAATACAAGAGTAGCCTTGTTGTGATTCAAGTGCAAAACCCAAGGACATCATATATTCAAATATGTGCATTCAGTTCTATTTTTCAGTGTGGATCTGTTACCTGTAGTACAATACAGCACTGGATGAAGTCATCGAAGGCAACCTGTCCCTTCCTCTGGCGGTCAAACTTTTCTATCAGTGTGCCATAGAACTGGTCTGATAGACGATACCCTGCACGAAACAGGAAATACCACATTAACAATATACTGGACATAGATTTTAACTTCTCCAGTATGATCACCCACACAGCTTTACAGAATCAAACGTGACCTTTGTGTCCACATTTCTGCTCTGAGCAGCTGAGGCTCCTCAGTAGCAGCAGCTACTTAGAACAAGTCCTAAGTAGCAAAAAAACTTGTCCATGCAATGACTTCACAGTGGAGGATAACATTTTGAAACTGTTGCTGCGGAGCTGTAGATAACTTGGAGCTGTGCTGGTACAGACTGGCTGCATCAAATGAACAGCTTGTGACAGTAGTTAAGAATGATAAGGTCAGATGAAAGGATTTCTTCACAGTACTGCCTCCATCAGTACGATACGTCCTTATCACTCTGCCTTTACTGCAGTTTTAACCGACATATATTGTCAGCGATCTCACAGTTTCAACAACATATTGATTATGGCTCTTCTGGCATTTACTGAACTTAAACAGCAGACTTTAGGGATTTTGCTGTAGCCGCTTTTACACAATACAAACACATGACACAAAGACAAAGAAAGAAGGGTAAGCCATCTGTATCTACATTATTTTTACGTTGTTATTATTAAGAAAGCAGCAGGTAATATGAGTTTCTCTTCTTCCTGCTCCTGTTTAATGTCTGCTGTGTGCATAGTGGATTAAAGTGTGTTATGTGTCTTTTGTCAATTGCTTTGGAAATCATACAGTGAATTGAGCAAAATAAACCAAACAAAAGTGATTGAACGTGATTCTTTAGAGTCTAAAGAATGGATGCTTTTTTGCCTACATGAGAGTACAACAGCCTTTAAAATGATAATTTCAACTTTTCCAGTAATTTAATTTCAAATGTGTGCAGTTTCTCCTCCAACTCTATGCTGCAAGTCTTGATCTGTAAATTCTGGTTCACAACAATAACAATAGTGCAACAACTTTTGTCAATTCTGTTTTTTTTTTTTGTGGAAAATTCTGTTTTCTGTCTGAAACACTACCATGAGACGCTGCAACTAATGTTTATTTTCATTGTAGATTACTCTGCTGATTATTTTCAGGAATAACTGATTAATCATTTAGCCTATAAAATGTGAAAGAATCAAGTAGATTTTTTTGCCCAACCAACAGTCTAAACCCAAAGACTCTTTATCAACTATCATACAAAATCTGACCTTTTGACCCAGAGAAAGGACTCTTCTACAGACAGCAATGGAGCCCTCCACCACAGTCACCAAAGTGAAATAAATAAGCATACTTTGCTGCTCACCAAATCCAGTCAGTGCCTGCCTGAGCTCGTTCTTATCGATGAAGCCGGAGTTGTCCCTGTCGTAGGTCCTGAAGATGTTCTGCCAGTCTGTGATGTACTTCCACACGCCGGCGAACTCGTTGAAGTTGACTCCACCTTTATTTTCCCTGTCGAACATGGCTGAAGAGAGAGGCGGAAGAGATTAAAGACATTTATACACACACAACTCTTCATATGTTGGACTCCAGCACACAGTTGGGATCAGTCCTGTGACACGAAAGCAAAAACAACACTGAACAGATTTAAATGGCTGTCAGAGAGCAGAGAAGTGTAAACTGCTAGTCTCACACTTGACTGACTCCTGCCTCATAAGACTGCTTGATCCTCCCCAACAGTACTCCACTCCTCACCCCTGTGCGGTTCAATCCAATTACCCCCCAACAAAAGGAGTGTTATCACACAACAAACAATAGATTTACAGAATATGGTACAGTGGGATAGTGAGGCGATGGAATTAGAGGGATTTACTCCGCAAGTTGCACAACAAAAATGGAACAAAGTACACATGAAACCCAGGGAACAATATCTTTGGCATCATTTTTGTCTAAACTGGAAGCAGCAGTGAAAAATGTGAGTTCAAGTTGCAAATTTAATCAGCCGCATTCTGTCAGATTCAAAAAGAGAGATACACGTAAAGACTCGAAGTACAAAGCCATATCTATTTGTGTTGATGTGGTCTCACCTACAGTAGTAAAATTAAAAAGCTGTAGCCCTTGACTACACAGCAGAGTTTAAAGTTTTTAACCTCAGCTGTATATAACAACTCGAGTGTAAACAGATCGTTATTTGGAGTCCGAGGCAATCGGCTGCTGCCTTTTGAGACAAACTTTCCCATTTCTACCAGATGCTCTCTCCTCCTCCTCCTTTTATTGATGGCTGCAGGTTTCCACTAGAGCAGCACTTACTGAAGCCAAGATGAGTTTATTTCTGCACTCAGATCGCTCAAAACAGGATTTATTTATCGGGACGTCATGGAGAGGAGGCAAATAAACAAGCACGTCTTTGTTAGCAGCTACTTACATATGATGGAGCGCACCGTCACTGGGTTGAAAGGAGTCCATGTGCCTGTGAGACAGAACAAAACCAGTTAAAGACATACCGGCCCAGTGAGATTCCTGGGCTATTTTAGAATCTATTATAAGAACAACAACATTAAAAACATGTATCACTTTATTTGTATTGCAGAGATAAAGACGCAGAAGATATTGTAATAAAACACAACAGATAATCCAGCTCCGCAGAGCACAATTATGAGGCAAAGCTCATTTTGTAAGTTTTCAGTAAATATTTGTTAGAAATACAGGAGCTGAGAGCAGCTGCAATTTTTTTTTAGGACCATAATCCTCAGATGGTTAAGATTTCATTATTTTGGCTTAATCACAACATTTTTTCATGATAAATATCTTTTAGTGCCCATATTTATTTTTAAGACCACTGCTGATACCAATTAAGGGATCTTGTTTTCTCAAGAGATATGATAATTTGCTCTTGGATTAATCACTTCATTATAAAAGATGAGGATATTGTTAATCTTAATCGGAGGAAAAATATTATAAATGTGTGTGGGATCTTTTATGTTGTTTCCAAAAAGTCATCATTTTGCATAGATGTATGACGAGGGGGGAAAAATGGTATAGCCTCTGTCTGCTTGATATTTTACGGGCAATAAAAATGATTTAAGTGAGATGAACGGACTGAATATTTAATTACATAATATATAGATATAGCATATGTAGTGCATATAACAAAATCTTTACAGGTCCCATTTGTACAAAGTCAGATTTCCATGTCTTTTTTGTTTATAAAGCAGGGTTAGGTGCTATATAAAAAAGTATCACAGTGCTCAGGCCTGTGAGAGCTGACCAACCAGAGCAAGACTGGGCTTTTCGGGAAGAGGGCCTTAAAGAGACACGCACTAAAATAGAGCGTTGAAAGAGGGTGAAAAGAGGTGCATCAGGAATGGAAAGTTTGAGAAAAATAATGCGTTTTTGAACATTAAAGCATTTAATGAAAACATAAAAAAGTAAAAGTATGAACCTTAAAAAAGGGCCTTTAAAAATCACAATAATATTATATTGTGATTTAAGTATTGTGATATATTGGGGCTCTGGTGATTCCCACTAGAGCGATAATGGTAGCAGGCGGCCACCTCTGTCTGTTATATTGGTTGGCATTTTGTTTTTTGAAGTAGTAACGATCTGTGTGTAGACAAATGACGGGCAGGGGTCATGTTCAGCTCCCAGAGCAGCCACCCACACTGACAATGCACTCACGAGAGGATAAAAGCATTTGACCAGATAGAAGAAATCACATTAAGGAAGGAGTAGATGACGTATGAATGCTAAATCATATTTCATCACAGCAGACGTAAAACTAAGTTAGCGTTGTTTTTAAAAAAGACTTTACAGTTACTTTAAGTTTGGTGACATTTTATGGCCTATCGCCCCCCCAAACATATACAACAGTCATTTCTCACTTACAGGACAAACTCTTCAATCATATGTGAATCCACCTGTCACTAATAACGCTCCGAAAAAGACTGATTGTGCTTTAGTTCAGCAGGGTGGTTATACTTTATAGTCTACTTCACCCTCTCTCAAGACGCTGAGATTTATCAGGGTATCTAAATCCTTGCTGACTCACCATCTCACTTTATCACCGTGAGGCCCGACAGTTCAGGACCAGAAATAAAGAGGAGAGAGCATGGGAGGATGCAAAGGAAACGAGATGAGAGAGACCAAAAGAACCCATAAAAGAGAAGAAAGAAGAGAGATAACCAGATGAACAGACACAACAAAGGAGAATTGACCAGAGGAGATGAGAAGGCGCACAAAACATTTGCAGTTTAGTTTGTTTTGCAGTAACCTGAACTCTCGCACCTACTTTTGCTGACCTAAGATCCCTCCCTGAAACTCTATCTACAGACCTTTAAACAGCATCTGCAGGATTTTAACATCTCCTCTGCGTAGTGTGGAGCTTTTTTCAAGCTGTGCTGTTCCAGCTTGTTTTTGATTTCTTTCCACACTTTGCCAGCAGTAAGCAGGTTTGCAGCGCAAGCCATAAGAGCTTAAATAGGAGCTCTTTGAAATCGAGAAGCTCATTTAAATAAAAAGGTTGTAGGCAAAATTCATATTTTTATTTTTTAGATTCAATTTATTTTTACCTAGATTTCATCTTTAAATGTCCATAAAAGTCTCCAAATAAATGGGAAATGGATGAGTTTAGGACTTCAAGACATTTTGGGAAGATTTTGGCACACTAAATATGTCTTCCAGATTTTACTTCAGTGTTCAAAAGAAGACACTCGACAATTCCTTCCTCTTCAGGTTTGTTTTATTGATGTGTGTCTGTCTGGGACTGTGGGTAGAGCTGGTCTGGGACCAGGCCTGAGGCTCTTGCTGGAACTGGCATCTGGGCCAGAATCTATATTCTTATATTGTACTTTTATTGGAATCCTGATCGAAAGCAACACACATAAAATATCATAAATGTACTGATGCAGCACTAATTTGTAGAACTAAGTCAGAGTGACTGCTGTGTGTTTATTTGCTGCAGTGCAGTCCGGTGGACAAACTGTTTGTAAATTACCTCTAACTAATCTCTAATATCTTTCTACTGTCTGTAATTAAGTAATATCAGCCAATATACAGGCCTGACCGATGTGTCAGCTGAGCTCGACTTACGTACGCATCATTCTGTAGTAAACACTGATTGCACAGTATAATGGCTGTAGAAAAAGGACACCATATAGATTGGTTCGCTATAAACCTCGCATTCACTATGCTATTCGTTCTGCCACCAGGCTGGATATTTCACAGAAAAACAGAAGGTGATATTACAGCACAACAAAAGCATGCCTGCCATTGCACCAACAAAACAGGAAGGTGCACTTTTTTCCCAGCTCGGGATCCACGTGTCACGATGGAATAAGTGGAAACTCTTCACTGCAAAAGAAAAAGAACCCTGATGATGTAGGAGGCAAAGAAGGTGAAGAAGGAAAGTGAAAGAAACCAAGATTAACCAAGAATTGGTGTTATGTTACATATTTTCATATGACTGTCCTCTGAGAACCATGAATTTCAGCTTTGTGATGATGAATTTTCCAGCTAATCTAAGAGCCCTTTTAAATGGTTTATTTATCTTAAGAAGTCAGATAGTTTAACATGTAAAACATATAAACATATAAAATCAACACATCTGGATATACAAGTAACTGGTAACTCAAGTATATTACACGTATCTCATATCTTTATATCAGTGAAGCACTTGCATAAATGCACTTATTGTTACACCCCCACTGCTGAGATCTGACCATGGCCCTCTCACCACAAAAATCATTAAAAAGTCCAAAATATGCACATATATTATGTTTAAGATTGAGAGACTTTCTTTCCTCTTAACTCATAATGGGATCTTGGTATTCTGTCTGAATTACTCATCTCAAAATGTTACATTTCAAGTTAAATCTGCAAGATGTCCAGCCGATCAGACAGACACAGAGGGATCAGAAATCTTTTTGTAGCGCCTGTTGCAATCGATGTTGCTCCAGCATTAGAGAGCCATCACAAACATGACCAAAGGCAGTGAGAAGAAGAACAAGCTTTGACCTTTACTGTCACACTGATTCCTCTAGCCACTCACACAAACACACACATTTTTCACACCAGTAGCTGGCTCCGAGGTCACCAATATAAGCCAGACAGACTGCGGCAGACCAATGCGAGCTGGTCAGTATGGTTGAGATGTTTGTGTGCATCTGTGTGTGCGTCTGACAGCCCAGCTGGTACAATACACCCTCTGTCCAGTCCACACACTGGGCTCTCTCACTGGGGAGCCCAACCGCCAGTGGTGAGGTGGAGAAAGCAGAGAGGGAGAGAGAGAGAGAGAGGCTGGGAGGTGAGAAGAGAGGTGAGGCTGGTGGAAAAACAGAGTGAGGTGACCACAGTGTGTACACATGCATATAACGGCTGGGCTGGAGCTCAGTGAGACACTTGGACACACATGCTCGACATATGTGAGCACACATGGACATTAACTTTGACACACAAAGCCAGAATTTTCAGCTAGATACACTCTGCAGAGTCATTTTAAAGACTTGAACCATTTCACACATGAGACACATGAGGTTTATTTTGACTTGACTGGCTTTAGAACTAAGCTGGAGAATATTTCCACCAGCTCTGTTGAAATTGAAGTTGACAACAGCGAATGAGCACCAGTGCTAGTGGCTACGGAAGCGTCCATAGCACCTGTTAGCAGCAAACTGCACTAAATAGTAACAAACACTACTGTATTTTAATGTTGATCGTAATGGTTGTACTTGGAGAGCCTTATATTTTCTGAGGTGGAACATGGTGTAAAAAGTTTGCCAAACATTGTATTAGAACAATTAATCATCCGTTTGTCAGTTTGAGTACTTTCTTTGCAATTCCAGCTTCTTAAATGTGATATATTAAACAGACACTTTCTGGTTTCTTTACTCCTCTTTGACAGTAAACTGTATATCTTTCTGTGGATAATAGAAGACATCCTCTTGGGCTTTGGAAAAAACTGATCGACATTTTTCACTTTCTGACATTTTAAAGACCAAACAACTAATTCATTAATCAAGAAAATAACCAACTTAGTTATCAACCGTGAGTATATTCGTTAGTTGCAGCCCTAATTATTATTATCATCATCATTAATTTTCATAACTGTCGGTATTATATGTAAGGTAAAATGAGGCTGTAGTAAACCACACAGCATTTCTTATGAAAGCAACAACAAATGCGCACTTGATTCGTTTAAGCTTCTCAAAACAAGGCGTTGCCATAGCAATTTGCTCTCCTAAACCTGTTTGTATGTGACGAATACTTAACCTACAGTACAAATAAATTGCTTTGGAATACATTTAAATTTGTGATGAGAGAATTTCACAGAATGCAATGGGAAATTGGTAATCAATCAGACGACGGTCTCCGGATCAGTACATGAATTGGTGAGGTCACTCCAATATCCAATAAGTTAATTATGCTCGCATCAGAACCCAATATTGGATCAGTCCCAATTCCAATTTCCAGATCTAAAAGTGCTATTTTTGAAAGCTGAGATTGTGAGGCATGCAAGATTTAAAAACACCTCCAGGACTCAGGCAAATCATCGTGGATGTGTCATGAAACATTAGAAACAGTCACTGGCCAATAAGTCACGCAGCAAGTCGTTCTCAGTTTCTGTTTGTTTTTGTGTGTTATGCCAGACAATACTCGTGATGTGTGAGACACACAGCAGCAGGCTGGCCTCAAGGAATCCAGTCACTCATAATGAGCACTGGTGCCTCGCAGCATTAGATAAGAATCACAGGGTGTAACACAGAGTCAATGAGCGCATGAAGCATCTCATCCACTGCTCAGCTGTAACAGAAATGGCTGAGCAGGACTGAAGATTGATAACGGGGAAGATTTTTTTGCAAAGTTAGCTGACAAAAATCAATGCTCGCTGCATCCTAACGCCAGTGTAGCATAGTTTTACAAAATGCTGCGGATATAAGAGAGTTGTTGAAGGAGCTCCTTGAGTCAAGCCATTCAGCCAACTCTGCAATCTGCACAGCAAGCATGTGCTCTCTCAATTGGATCAGCAATTTTCGAGGCTATCACTGCTCCTACACACTTAAATAAATAACTCAAGGAGGAGTATAAATCTGTGTGCGCGGGAGAGAGGGGGAACATGATGGCAAATTGGTATGATGTCTACTCACCGCTGAGCGAAGAGAGGCCAAAATATTCCATATTTATAGCAAATGGCGCGGCTACACACAACACAGACACGCACATACATTTGAGCGGCACGAAGCCAATCCGCATCTCATCAGGGATGAAACGTTTTCAAACCAAGAACTGATAGAGAGAGGGAAGAGAAGAGAGAGAAAGTGGAGACTAAGTAAGGGAGCATGGGCGAGGGACAAAGAGAGAAAGTTAGAGAGGACAAACAGACAGAGGACACAGCGGGCACTGAGCTGGTGCCATAGCCTCCTGAGGACTGTGGGGAGATGAAATAAGAGAGGAGAGGGGGTGGAGAGGATAGAAGAGAGGAGACAAGTTGAGAAAGAGATAAAAGATGAGAGAAGATAAAGGAGGAGAGAGATGCTGCAAAACAAGTCCATCCGCTCTCATGCTCTAATTTTGTTAATTTCTAATTTTATGCAAGCAAAAGGATGATCTGCCAGCAGGAGACAGCGTCAAGCTGATAATGCAGTTTGTAACACAAACACAAAATTACATCAATTTCACTGTGAGCATAAAGCTTTGTAAGCATTGTTTGAGAAAACAAAAACCAGAATCACTGAAACATGGCTGACAAATTTTAGAATTGCAAAAAGACAACGACTGAAGGCAGCGTACTGAAAGGAGAGATGAGAGTAAGAGAGAGCATGTGGTGCAGAAACAGCAGAGAATGGAGGAGTGTAATCAGCAAAGCGCCAACAACCCCTGCCTCGACTCTCCTGCCTCCAGGGCCCTGATACTCTCTGCACTCTGCTCCCCTGACAGAGGAGGAACAACATGGCAGACAAAGGTTGGTTGATGGTGTGAAACTGATAGAGATAAAAGAAGAATGTGGCAGGTCAGTGGGACCATGGCGACAGTAGAGCAACGATTATTATCTATTTCTATGTCTTACCTCTTTATTATTATTGTTTATTGTTAAATCAGCTATTAAATAAATTACTATTATTCTGATAATAATTATTAGCGGTTTTGTTAAGTCAAAATTATCCGATTCTAGCTTCTTAAATGTGAATGCTTTCTGGTTTCTTTACTTCTCTGTGACATTGTGGGCTTTAGGAAACAACATTTACGACCAAAACACTGATCGACTAATTGAGAAAGTAATCAACAGATTAATCGTCATTGAAAATAATTGTTAGTTGCAGCCCTAGACGACATACAGACTGTGGCAGGTTTGGTGGCTCTCACTTTAACTGCGGGACAGGATGAGGTGCAGCGTGTGTTCAGCCTCACTGGCTCCGTTTCATATCACAGCAACCCTAATGAACTGGCACAGACCAGACCGGCAAAACCTGCCGTTCACCACAAGCACGCACACAGCAAGGTACACATGCACGCAACACTGAAGAAAAGACACACGCCAAGTCTGTAAGAACAAAAAGGCTACTTACTGACCCTTGGAATGATTGCAGACGAAATGAACAACACACACGTATTGCAGCCTAAACACAAGCGTGCATGCAAAAACTCACACACTAATCAGTATGCTGAGCCAGAGCCACTGCAAGGCCTGATAACAGCTTCTTTCACTGCTGCTGCTGCTGCTGCTGCTGCTGCTGGCTTCAACACTTCTGGGTTTTTTTTTTTGCTTTCCCTCTGAAGTGCCCAGAAAAATGGGTTCCCAAAGAGAGTAATCTGTTCAGAAGTCTTTGAAAAGCTGCCTGAGCGATTCAGCCATAAACTTGATGGGGAACGTATTATATTTTAATGAGAAGACAAACATCAACCAGTGCTACATTTTCTGGGCCTCCTGTGCTCCTCTCACTGAGCATCTCATTCATCAGTGGCATGTTTCGACCCTGCTGTCTCATTGTGAGGAAGGTCAAGAAGTAATGCTGGTGCGGTGTTGTGTGTGTTGGCATGAAAACAGATAATTTACCAGCCTGATGCTCTACTCAGTCCAAGCAGGAGTAAAACTGACTTCACTTGCCAGGATTCGAGCAGAGAAGATGACCTGCTGTATCATCTATTCAACAGCGCTCTCAGAACTGCCTCGCAGAATCACAAGGTTTTCTTTTTTGTTTAGAGGGCCCCGGTGGGAACTAAAGCCTTGATCCTGTTCGAATCCTCCTCCTCCTCCTCCTCCTCCTCCTCCTGAGCTACACAGGACCAGAGCGAGTACACTTCCATCACTCGCAGCTCTAATTCTCATGTTCCATCCCTGGGTCCTTTTCATGCTGAGTTTGTGAGTTATTTCCTCTCAGTCTTCTATCTTTCTCAGATGAACTCCCTTTCTGCAGAGGAACAATGCTCGTTGGATTACAACTTTGCGATTCCACAACCCTTTAGTAATTGCAGCTACGCCTGTCAAGCTTTACATTCTTGCACAGTGTGTATATGCAGTTTACAATAGTAACAGGGGAAGATTTACTTGATCTGATCCAATTTTTAAACATTTCAGAAACTGGTCTAAACTACTGATGATTCAAAGACCCAAGTTGTTCCTAAACTAGTCAGTAAGTATAATGTGACAATGTTTCACAGCAAGACTAGATAGTGATGTCATCGTCCACACATCAATATCAAGACAAACAAATGATAGTCCTTGTGTACCGTCAGCAGCAGCCTGAAGGTTTTGTCACTCATTTTAGATACAAGCTATGGCACATGACATAGGTATAGGTGCCTGTCAATCAGGAATTAATTGACAACCTGTGTCCAGTCAGAATTCAGAATTCACCCAGACCATGGTAGAACAGTATTTAAAGTTAGATTAAAATTACTAGAGGAAAGGCTTTACGTTGAGGACTAACCGATGTGTTTAGCGTAAGTACAGTAATGCCGTCTCAGAACACGGGTTTAGCTGAGGTTAGAGGTTAATTCAATGCAATAACAAGCTAACAAGCAGAACGGAGCATCCAATGCAAGTGAGCTCGCTAACTGATCTAAATAGTTAGTTAGGCAGAAATGCTAATGTTCATCGCTTATGTTAGAGGACGAAAACATGGCGTTTTGTCCTTTCCATTCGCTTTTTGTTGTATTTGTGTTTCGGGTATTTTGTTAAAGGTAAGAAAGCCACAATCCAATGTAAAGCATTGCTCTTATTCATATCTCTGACTATAATTCTAATTTCTCCACTCAGGGTAACTGATACACACGGGGAAAAAAACTCTTTCTGTTCTCGCCCTCCTTACTTTTCATCATGGCGGGACTCTAAAAAGGGAGTGATAAGTCTGTTCTACAATTCCAACCAACAGTGGTTATAGTGTTGAGTAGGCTGTCATCAGAGGGACGCTGAGGCGCATTGAAGCGTTCTCTTTGAAGCTAAACTGATGAACTTCTCACCTGCTTCCCTGTTGTCCTGGGACTAAAATAAAACTCCATTCATATTTTATACAGCTCACCTGTCACTCCGGGATAAAAATAAAATCACAATCCATTTCCTGCTTAAGGCCTGGCAGTTGCTTAAATCAAAGAGTGTCGGAGAGCAATGGTGTGTAACGCGGAGACAGGAGGGAGACGGATGCATCAAAAAAGAGGCAGAGAAGAAGTAATAAAAGTGTGAAAAAGTTTGAGAGGGATGGAGACTGAAGAGGAGAGGAGGATGAGAACAGAGCACAAATGGTCAGAAAGACACCCAAAAGGGAGTGGCTGAACAGTCAGACTGATACATACCGTTCGATAAGGCCTGCTGAAGCTCTGAGTCTGATATCACTCCACTCCGGTCCTTGTCGACCCTGGGGAGGAAAACACAGATTAGATAACGCCTGTATTAACCACTTCACACACCCACATGTTCTGACACACAATGGAAGCGGGCATCAACACTCGCCAGCTGAAACTTGATCCTTCAGAGCGCGTGTCGACAGTATTTCAACAGTTCACTGAGAATGAATGGAGTTCTATGATTAGGACACACAAGGCGGCCTTTACGCTGGTAGCTCCCCTGAGACCGGCCAGACAAGCTGTGAGTGTGTGTGTTTGTTGAGCCAGAGACAGCGAAGTGAAAGTGAATGTTGGCAACTGTACAAGTAACTTGTAGTGCGACCAGCATAGTGTCAGATTGTAACAATCTCAGACAGTGTAGCAAACTTTTAAAGGGAGAAGTGAAACCAAATAAATAAATAAAAAACGTAGAATGACATAAAAGAGTTTACAGCTGCTTTCGGTGGCTAAGCGGTTAAAACCATATAACCAAAGAGTTGCATGATTCCGGCCAGCATCCTGTATCACTTTCATTTAGTCGCTTAATCAAGACTAATCAACAAAACATTTGATCAGAGCAAAAATGCCAAACATTCCCTGTTTGCAGCTTCCAAATGTCAATTTAGACTTTGAAAAAATTAGGATTTTTCATTACTGCCTGACATTTTATGGACCAAACGACTAATCTGTTAATAGAGAAAATAAAAGGCAGTTTAATCAATAACAGAGCTGCTCCTAAAGATTATTTTCATTATTGATTAATCTGTCAGTTTTGGGTAGGGCTGTCCCAAATACCATTATTTGGGCTCCAGAGCTTATGTAGTAATCAACAGGGAATATTTGAAGCTTCGGTTGGGGGAGGATGGAGTCCTGAGCATTACATGTAAAGGACTTGGCCAGACATTTCCCTGATGGACGGCATAGCTCGCAATGCGTGGTTTTTGGTAATTTCTCAGGCTTCTGCTATCCTAGCTTTGTTGTTTCTATTGTAATTTGTTCTTGAATAAAAGGACATTTTCCAAAAGGTTTGGTGTATTTTAAACATATTTATAATCCTGCGCGGTTTGGTTAAACAAGGTATAATAACAGCTATTTCACAGTTCACCTTTATTTAATAGCCTACATGTAGCAAAAAGATACAGAAATGCAAATATCCGTATCCCAAAATTGAATCCTGTATAAATAGGTTTAATAAATGCCAATAAACTTGTATGGACTAGTATATTTTCCGGAACATCATCCTTATCTGGTCATCATCTCCTCTACCAACATCTAACAGTTTTAGATCATGAAACCAACAAACCGGTAATTTGGAATAAGCAATCACGAGGGAAACCCCTTCAGAAAAAAAGGTATGATATGACATAAAAATCTGAAAGCCGTAAGAGGATTATTTTGATTGTTAAACCATCTCCCTAAAGCTGAAGACTATTACAATGCATTTACAGCCCAACACCAAGCCAAGAGTCATCTTTCTCTGAGATACAAATACATACAAGCATTAACAGGCTGGACTGTGACACATATATAACGGACCTCACAGTTTGAATGTTAGTCAAACATCCAGTGACTCAGTTGTTCCTTAGCAACCTTCCAGGCCCAACCTGTCGACACAGAGCATGCTCGACAAACACGCTGTGAATACCAGCAGAGGGGAAGAGGCAGGGGAGATGACAGGGGGAACCCCCCCCCCCCCACACACACAGGCCCAGCCCAGTGCTGACTTTGAGGGCTGGGTTTCCGCTCCCAGCTGTGACGCTGTATGTGCCATCATCCCTCCATGTCTGCAGCCTTCAAGGCTTTCTACACGGTGATCAGCTATATGCCTGTGTACCTTCCCCCTACCTAAATAAGCAAAAACAAACATAAGGTGGTCTCCTTGGAGAAAAAGAAAACAGCCCCTATAAATGAGAGCTTTGTCACAGTAAAAGTGAGGAGTGGTGGGCTGGTGCAGGGAGTGGGGGAAACCACCTTTACCAAACACTGATCACACAAACATAGATTAAATCAAAGACGTTTGTGTGTGTATATGTTTTCTCCCACCTCCCTCTTACTGCCTCACTCATTTAACCTAAGGGAAAGTTACCACACTAGACTTTCACGTAAAGAGAGCTGAAAAGTTAAAGCGCCCTCTTGCCTGCAGCACAGACCGTCGAGCATCTGGCGTTTCCATCCTTCACGCTGTCAAATACAGAGCTTTCTATGTGAAACAGCCGGACGACATAAAACATCATGGCTGAGTTAGTTATCCTGCTCAGATTTTCCCATGTTTCACTGTTTCCTATTAAGCAATACGGTTGGAATATGGCTTACGGAACAAAGGCTGCCCTACTTTCCACATAAATGGTCAAAAAGTGAGGTGATTTCACTGTGGCTCCCATAGAGGAGAAGAGAAACTCCCAGCTAAAAGCTACATTCACAAAACCTGGTGTCCAACAGTCAGTTTCCATTGCTAGCTGTCTTATTATTTTTGGTCTGTTTCCACATGTTTCAGTGATCACATCTGCTTTAACTGTATGTAAAAATCTGACTCACTCCTAGTAATTTATTTCACATCAGTCAATTTCCCTCCCCTACAAGTTCTAATTTGTTACTAGCAAGTTTGAATATGCTGTCATTCCAAAATGTCCTGAGAACGCCAAGCAGTAGCATACTGGCAGCGGACATGTTGTTGCGCTTGCATAGCAACAAATCTACACTGCTGATCTAAATTCAAGTCAAAGCCTTATGTTGTTCTTAGGTTGGGTGACATATTCATCATGCCAACGTCATTCTTTAGAACGCAGTCAAAACAAGAGAATGGCTTCCTCATGACTCATGTCGAGTCATAAAATTGAACTGATCTAAAAAAAAAAATATAGGACCGAACAGCTTCAGAAACAATGTGGCTTCATTTGCTTCACCAGCCATGATCACACAGGAGGATAAAGACAGTTACAAAGTGTGACTTAAGCCGAATGGATTAGCAAAAGACGGTGCAACAGTGGGTGAGTCATAGTGTGGAAGTCACACAGATTGAGAGGCCTCCCGCGTCAACTATGCTCTATTCACTCTGGTCACATGACTGAGGGAATTCCAGCGCCACTCTGCCAGATATTCACCAAGAGGCGGCAGATGTTGCAGCACAATGCTCCTGAGAGTGAGGATGACTGTGTGTTCTCATGACAGTCACATTCTCATATCTGTATGACGTAAAGGAGCATGTGGATGCAGTCATGAATTAGTAACAATGTGTGAGAGAGATGGAGAGAAATAAATATATATACACGAGACAAAGTGTGTACATGATCCAACCTCATTTCTGAGGGGTTTTGCGCCACACATAAATAATTTGTTACGGGTGTTTCGAGCCTTGCAATGCGTGCAGCATCTCAATGTTGTGAGAAAGCAAAGCAGCAGGGAAAAAAAATCCTCTGCAGTATTACATAACTCTATAGCTTACTACTACCAGGGGCCAAAACATATCAACTATTTCCCTCTCTGCCTACAACCGTGACCTTCTCAGCTGCTGACACACTTTTGACTCAGGCTGTGGTGAAATTGATGACGATCAGCATTTGGTATCAGCTCAGGATAAAAATAACATATAGCAATACAATAGCTTACCAATAAATTAATGTAAGGGTCCCATACATAAGTACACACTGCGTCATATAGACTCACATCTGTCAGAATTCTTTAGGGAACCACATCTTGAGAGGATTTAACCCTGGTGGCTTGGTGCTGATACAGACATTGACAAGAATTAATTCACAAAATACCCTCTAATATCTATATAGGTACCTCTGTATTAATGGGAGAAACCAGAACAAAAGCCTTCAAGGACTCCTGGAGGTCCTTGGTCCAGTTTGTAAACTCTCAATGTTATAGAAGCCAGCTCACTGGTTGAGCCAGCTAGTTGCCTGTGACTTCATTTCAACACAATTTAACACCACTACTAAAAGTTACAAAAACTACCTGTGTACAGTAATCCAATGTATTGCAATGCGACCAGCTGTGAGACGTGTAGCAGCTATTTCCTATGTGTAGTAGTATTTTCAGGAAGCTCCACAACTGAGGCAACCTTAGACCTGACAAATCACTTCTTTCACTGCGGGGCACTTCCGTAAGCTAGAAATAGTTTGAAAGGAAGCAACAGTAAAGAGAAAGCTGTCAAGAAAAACACCAGAACCCAGCCCTACTCTGTTACTCTCCGCGCCTCAAACGACAGCAGTTTTCACTGCGGAGCGGAGTGAGAGGCAGGCACACAGCAGCGAGACAAACCGCCTCACTCGGCCACTCACCTCTGGAAGATATTCCACAGGAAGCCCTGGTCCGGAGGAGCGTTGATGTGTGGGGGAGCCTTGTACGGACTGTGGTACGCCATTTTAAAGGGAGTGCTCTGTCAAAAATGTGCAAGTAACGCCGACGGACTGCTCTTCCTAACGCTGTAGTTTCTTCACTGAACGGCTTGAATCAGACTCCACCACCCGACCTGCCTCTGCCTCCTCGCGCACAGAGGCGTGGCCAATCATTCACCACTTCCCATAAGGAGGGTGACGTCACATGTTCCGCTCCTTTCAACGGCATAAAAATAGAAACTGTAATAATTATGCTGCTAAACCTGTTTTTTAAGATTAGAAGAAGAGAAACGACAGTGTTTTGGATTTATTAAGAAAACAATCCCATCAAATAAATAAATAAATAAATTCCCTCACCAGAAGTTTGAAGACATAGTGTAATAAAACAATGTATTATCGTGTTAATTGCTAATTTATCTTTTATTAGATTAAATCATTTGGAGTATTTTTAAATCAAAATAATTTCTCTTCCTCAAAGGTGTAAACGTGACAGTTCTTGAATTGTAAAGGGATATTTTACACTGTGTATATACACTGTATATATCTTGCTTTCTATTTATGTTATGTACAGAGTGTTTTTCTTTTTCTTTTTTTTGTGGACCCACTGCTGCTGTGACAAAATAATTTCCCAGTCTGGGATCAATAAAGTAATTCTATTCTATTATTCTATATCTAATGTAATTTTTCCACTTTTTGTTTAGAATTGATTTGTAGTAGTGGGAGATTAAAACCATGTTATCAAATTACTGCATTACAAGTTTTTCTTAGCATACTAGAAAGGCACTCAGTAGAGTGCATACCTCCGCCAAGACCCAACACCCCCTTTAACTCAATTACCCTTAACTGCTTAACCATTATTTGAGATTATCAGATCTGTAACAGCCAACCACTAGGACAACACAAAGATGTAGATGGAAACATAATCTTCATCTACCAACCAACCAATGAAGGGACACAGGTGACAAACATGACCTCTTTTGCAACAAGTACTAGCACCGCAGTGTACATTAAGTGTCAGTAAAAGCAGTCACTAAGCAAATGTAAATGTTATGTTATGTTATGGAATCATTATCCTTAAGGCATTAACTTCTAAGCAACGACTAGGTAGACCTGTGCATTAAAACGTGTGTGGTAAGCATGATTTTAAAGTTGTAATTGGCTGATATGGACTTCATTTGAACTACTTTATTATATTGCAGGGTGATCTTATCCATAGCAATGCTTAATAAACTGATTTTAATTATGTATGTCTGAAAATTAAGGCAATACAGCGATGGTGTGGTGACTGGTGCAGATGTGTGAATGTACTGGCATAAAGAGTACAATATTGATAAGTATAAAGTCGCGAAAGTGGAAATACTGAAGGCAATCACAAGTCACCCAAATCAAAAAGATACTGAAGTAGACTATTTGATTAAACATATTTACTCCCACTGGTAATAATCTACAGCAATCAGAGTAATTGATACTTGTGAACATAACTGTCAAATAATGACTGTACTGTACCTAATAGCAAGTACAATAATTATGTACTGTACTTGTTTCATTTTCATTAGTCTCCCTTCTACCTAAAACGTGATTATAGAAAAGTTCAGAATTCAAATTTTTCTATGTTTCCTAAATGCATCACTATTGTTTAGTTTTAATTAGAGATGAATCTGGAAACCTGATTGGTCAGCCGGACTTGACGCGGGAAAATCGTGGCAGCAGCATAGCAGGACTTACTAAGCTTTTATCAATTTGAAGAAATCCTTAAACCTCAACAATTTTCCGCAACTCATCTTCTTTGTAGAGAAGCAGTAAATATGTTTTACTACCCAAATGTCCTCCAACGCCAAACGGGATGTTTTTCCACAATTTGGTGAGTTTAAAAAAGCCAACTCATTAGCTTGTGTCTAGGAAGCTAGCAAGCCTTTGTGTTGACATAGTTTGCCAGCTAGTACAGCAAGATGCTTTTAGCTAGGGTTATTAGGGTTACATGTCAGATAAGCCTGTCAGATAAGTTTCATTTCTGATTGTTTTGTTTTTCAGGTTAGCAGCCACCAGGGGTATCAGGGTCACTCGCAGAGAGTTTCTCAAAGTCAATGTCAAGCTAACATGGTAAGAATACACTCACAGGGTTGTCTAACATTATCTTATCAGTCACTACCAGGAATGCTCAATTTGATTAAAGTAAGTTAGGTATACAGATATGTTTTTATGATTTTATAGTACTTTCTGTAACCATCAGCTACTATATTTTATCTGATTGGTTACACATTACAGGTGATAGCATATCAACACTGAATAATCTGAACCTGCCAAGTTACTGGTAATTTAAGTCATATAAATGTAGTAGAGAGGAAGTAAAAAATAGCATGGAAATACTCAAGTAAAGTACCTCAATATTCTACTTAAGTACAGTACTGGAGTAAATTCTACTAGTTATTATTAAAAGATTTGACACTAAGATTTTCTATTTTACTGCAAATGCACAGCAGTTCAAAATATCACTTGTCAGTCTCCTTGACGAATAATACTCAGTATCTGTATCAGCCCTGAAAACACATTGATTGACCCAGAGTGTGAAGGCATTGTCACCTATCAGAGTTTAAACTAAAAGGTAAACAGTTGAACATATAATCTTTCTTTGCATTTCTACCTAAAATAGTATAAAATAGAACATACGTGTTATTTCCTCTTTGAATTTAAACATGTTGTATGGTATTTTTAGGGATCCACTGCAGCTTATTTAAGATTAAATACAATGTACATTTTAATAAGACACTTTGTCAAATGTTTACAGCAACGACATTTTGGACTATATAACAGCTCAGGTTCCTCCACCCCAGCCCAGCCTACCGAAGCCTCGGTTTTCTCTCTACCTGTCATCCCAGTTGCAGTATGGAGTGGTTGTAGTCTACCACAGGCAGTGTGGCTTCCTGCTTGGTAAGTGGAACAGACAAAGTGGAACAAGCAAGAGTAGAGACACCAGAAACTGAAAATTATGATCAGTCATAACTCTCCTACAAGCTACATTGTCTGCACACAATAGACTGTAAATTCCTGCTAGCTGAAAGAAAAGAATGGAGATCAAATGAGTGGAGGACACACAAAATTGAGACTTTCTTTGCTCTGTGCTGTATAAAACTCATATACTGTGCATTCATTCACTGTGGCAGCAGTCTCAATTCACAGTGTATAACAGAAATTAGAAGGAATGTCGAATTAGTTAGTTGGAGATAAACAACAGAATAACATTTCAGGCACTTCCTAATATAGGATTTGCATAAAATGCATTCAGTAAGCAGGATTTTCAGTTTAACAAGAAACTTCATTGTCTGTTGGGCGGCCCTACAAGATAAGGTCAGGTGAAATGTGAAAATGCTGTTTGTTCATCTTATGTAAAACACAGGAGACAAACTGTCTCTGTCAGTTGCAAAATGTAGTCATCTCAGAAATGCAGTTTCATTATGAAAGCAAAACAGTGCTTTTTGTCACACATCTGCAAATCACCCTGACAAGTCTGATTTAGAAGCCAGTATAGAGCTGATGAATGCAATATCATCAAATGCAGCTCAAGAGTCTCTATTCATCCGGTCTTAAATTACACCCTGACACTGATATTGCATCCGACAGATTCACAATCATGCCGTCGTCATGGTTAATGAAAATGGTGAAATAGAATGCAGGACGAAAAGCAGAAGGAGATGCCAAGACAGCAACCACTGTTTGTTGTCTGCATTTGCTCTTGGATTCAGAAATGGCTTTTTTCATTTCATATAAGAAAAGAATAGAATCCCAAAGCTGTCACATACAATTGAGAGTGCATAATGTTTATGCTGTTTGTGTTCTTGGTTTCATAATGTGGTCTTTTGAAATGTGATACTTTCTGTGGCGTTTACAGCTTGGATTAGACAGATGCACCCTGGCAAACATATTTTGTCAGTCCAGACAAGAGTGTGAATTTTCGAAATAAAGAATTTCAGTAAACCCAGAGTTTATGCATAATAAAATAATATTTATTTCTAGGATGTCTTGTGTGGATACAAGGAAGAATGATTATATGTTTGCATTCATTATTTTCATGTCAGATCTTTTAAACTGAAATGTGACATCTCTGCTTCTGTTTCTGCAAGAAATTACTGCACTGCTGCTGCAGTAAAAGTTGTGTGTTTTGGAAACTTTGAACCCTTCTCTGTTTTCCAGAGGAAATTCAACAGACCATTGACCGCCTGCTGCGCTGTAAAAGACACATCCGCATTGACATGGCTGAGTGCGACAGGTCTGAACAGACACACACGCACACACACAATTTGATCATGCGCAGTGGAAGAGTGTTTTGTATCCTGGGGCCTACGATTTTAAGCAGAACTCTGCTGAGGTCATACACGTTTGAGTAAATCTGAGCTCAGAAGCATCTGGTGGAATATTTATGAGGCAGATTGTTTGGGGCAATAAAGACTGAAAAGGAGAGGGTTGGGTTTTATTGAGTGAGTGACGGACAAATTGAGCTACTTTCATGTGAATGACTTTGTAAATGTTTAATAATAGTGTTATGGAACAGTGGTAATGTATGTGCTCGTGTTCCCGCAGATGCCATATATCTTAACATGTACTACATTCTAGAGACAGCATACATTCATCTTACCCCACTAATATTTTATTACTTTACAAATCCATGACACCAACAGCACGTTCAAGAGTGTGTGTAGTGCTTCATTAGCCAGCACAGCACGCAAAGTGTGTGAGGAATACTTTGGTTGGTAACATCAGTGTGTGTCACTTTCTTGTTAGGCTGGCCTTGGATGTGCCTGACAACCTGTACATGATGGAGGAGGCCGAGGGAGCTCAGGACCCTTTCTTCGGTCTTATGGAGTCACACCAGCTACCCAGCCCCTATAAAATACACCAGGTACATTAAAATACAACTACCAGTGCAGCTGTGTACGGTATCTGTATGTGTGGCTCTTGAATATCTAAACATGGGGTGTGACCTACATGTAATGTCTCTGCGGTGCAGCACAACAAAAGTCAGCTAATATCAAATGTATTTGTACACACTCACCATCCCAGGTAGCCTGCTCTTTATAGCAACTATTCACTCTGTAACCATGAGCAGGCTGGATGGATGTTGTTCTCAGCAGCAGCAGTAAACACTATAGTACAATACAGCTGTTATAATAACAGTCAACATGACTCATAATAGGCCAACAAATAAACTATGTATAGCCAGGAAACATCCCCCAAGATTCTCAATATTCAGTATACAAGACATAAAACCAATACCCACAATATAATACATTTGTTTATGAAGATGTCTCAAACAAACTGCAGTTTGAGACATCCCCACATCTGAAGAACAGTTAATTAATACCTCTTCTGTAAAACTGTCTGTGACTTTGGCTCTTCTCTTTTGGTAATGCTAACAATTTAACATTTTGTGTCCAAAACAGCATTGAACTGATCAAATACTCAAATTACATACTTAAAATAGTAAGTAGGTTAATGTGTCAACATTCCGCACAACTGCTCAGCTGCTACAAGTGCTACACAGTCCAAATATAGAGCTTATATACACACAGTATACAAGTGAATCCTTGTTTCTTTGCATTAGAAGTGAGGTCGCTCCTAATCTAACACAGCAGGCATGCAACATAGTAGATAACTCTTACTCTGTGTCCTGTAAATCTAGTGGACATGGCTGAACATTGTCCTCATTGTATTGTAATATTGCCATGTGGAAATACAAGGTGTGACTTAAATCACAAACAAGGCTAATGTGTGAGTGTAAATTGCATGAGGACGATAACATGAAAATATTCTATTGCTATCTCTTCAGTGGATTGAGGCTTTCACAGTGCAAATTAGCTGTATATAGATTCTGTTTTGAATACCAATAGCATATTCGGAAGTGCATCACATGTCATCCATATGACCCAAAAGTTTCATGAAACCAAAGCGAACCAACATCATCCTTTTGGTACACAGAGGCAAAAGAAGAAATAAGCAAACATATTATTTCTGAATCAGTCTGGTTTATAACAATCCTAACCTCATGTTTGAACACATTTTGCCCATGAAAAGGTAGTTTTCATTAGGTTCACACTCATCCAAGAAATGAAAATAAACCTGTTTCAGTGTTCTGTCTTGCATAATATTTGTCATGTGGTTTTCTAGCCAGTGATGGTGACTGAAGAGGCAGGTTCACAGCACTCCCTGGTGCCCAGTCCCAACACCACACTTGACAGAGAGGGTGAGACTGATATTTTGACAGTTGAAAGGCTGTACCTGTGTCCAATTTCAGGGCCAGCTGCCACAAGCCCATATTTTAAGAACAAACATGTCATTACGGGTTCATAATGCTGCCCCATTTCAAAGGCTTCAAGATTATATTATAGATTAGATTATAGATAGATTCCTTTTTGTGTTTATGTTCCTAAAGTTTGTTTCCCACTGCTGACTTGTCTGTGATACAGAGAGCAAAGATTTTAGGGAGGATGTGCAGGTTCAGCTCACTAGCCTTCAATCCTCTAAAAGCTACACCTGTATAATTACTTTCCTTTGAATACGTCCTCATCTGAAATGGGACACAACTTACCCCCTAGAATTGTTTTTAACTGTGCAATTCATGAATGATTTTTCTGTATACTTCTAAATATATTTGTGACACCTGTGATTATGCACTTTAGATTTTCTGATCAGGATTCATAATAGTGTTCCTGGTAAGATTTTTCATGTTTGTCAAGATGATTTATCTTTAGAAGTTTTATAAATGGGTCAGTTAATTAACTCCATAAGTGGATTTTGTTCTAGATTTTTAAAAATTGGCACAGTAAGGCTGCTATTCCCTCCGAAATCATAAATAAATGCTCTGTCATCAGTGAATTAATCTCATTTTATCCACACATATAGAATTAAAAACGATTAAAAAATAATTCAAGTGCTACAGACACATCCCACAACCTTCATGTGCCACAAATTGTGCATGGCCCCTAATTTATCCTGCTGTATTAAACCAGGTTTCAGGTCACGACCAGCTGCCATCACCATGACAGAGAAGGAGCTGTTGCTCATCACCGCTGCTGAGGTAAACTCTTTGCTGCAGTCCAGTCAGAGTAAACATCCCAGTCATCATTTTTAGGCACAACAGGCATCCTGGTGATTCATTAAGCTGGGATGTGGACCGTGTGCCCACAACTGCTTTGGTTAAGGTCTTTGTCACAATCTAGCTGATCGCTTGTTGGTCTCTCCGGGCACTCTTTGCAGCATGCAATGTGATGATGAAGTGGCATTAAAGCCAGTACAGATTGTATATTGTCCAGTCTATATGTGGCATTGATGGTTTTTTCATTTTATTAAATTTAACTAAAGTCTGTGGAAGGTATGCCAGGTTTTTGCTAAAAAAGAACAGATATTTATGGGAAACATTTTTTTTTACAATCCTCGAAAGAAATCCATTACATTTCTAAATGCAGTGAAATTAATGGTGTGGGGAAATGTAGATATAAAATACTTGATGCCTTACTGACTGTCCTGAATTCACCTCTCAACGTCCACAGTGCTTAAAAGAAGGCAAAGCTTTATTCTCCTTGTCATAAAATGCAGCCAGGTTTCACTACAGTGAGCGGTACCTCCACACACTCTTAGCCTCCTCATTCTGTCACTTAGGGACTGATAATGCCCCTCCCTCAAAAGCATGATCAGCTGATGAGGTCCATTTTGGCTTGATAAGATCTGACTTAATTACATCATCCTGCAATCACAGTTTGTTTACAGAGATGTGTGGCTGACGTTTGGTTGTCCTCCATCCCCCCTCATCAGCCCCTCGGGTTGATTTTTGCTTTGCATGCAAACATTTAGTCACTTCTTTGTTTATCCCTCTGTTTTGGTTGTTGCTGTGGAATCCCTGCAGTGTTTATATCACGTTCCTTACATTATTTAACACTGTGGACACTAAACAGTCCAAACTTCATAGCTTCTGTTTGTTTCTTATCCCCATCTATTTATTATTTCATCTCATCCTCTTATGACTTCTCTCTTTCCTGTATCAGTATTTCGAAGGAGATGACCTCCCTGAAGCCACAGCCAGAGAGATTGATTTGTTGATGGATCAACCAGACCAGTTCCGTAGAGGTCTGTCTTTGTGTATGATAAGCATCACATACCGTACATATCTTTATGTTTGGATATCATTCTGCAGGTTTGTACCAAAAGGATCTGGTAAGTTGTTCAGTCCCACTGTGTGTTTCACTGTGTGTTGCACCAGTCAGCCAGGTCAAATTCTTTGTGCCACCGCCATAATTGAAAAATAAAAGCAATTCTGTCTCTGTGAGTGTTCTCGGCCCAGCAAGTGAGAAAAAGCTTATTTTCAGGAGACTGTTTCATTTTGGAGGAGAATAGAGAGGTACCATTTCAAATTTGGGAGAGCCTGCCCTGCTTTAATAGAAACTGAGAAAGAAAACATGGCTGCCTACTTCTTAGCAAAGACAGCAGCAAGACAACATATCAGAAGCATTTGTTTAGTTTAGTAAAAGTTTGTTTTCTCACCTCCTAGAATAAAACGTTAGTGAGAGAGAAAAAAGAGTAGAAATTTGTTCAGAGGTTTGGTAAAATGAAAACTTTTTCTTTCAAAATAGAAGTCATTTGATTGTAATAAGCCTTTTACGTTAGCCTTTAATTATGGGGATTATGTGCTTACTTTCCTTGTGTTGTGTAAATGTTTCTCTGTTTGTTATGTACATGTGTCTTAAACAGAGGTGGAGGTGCAGCGGTCAGCAGGGGAACTTGAAGGAGCCATGTCCTCTATTGACCAGTGAGTCTGGTAGAAAATTAATCAGACAGCTCAGAACACACTTTAAGGGCAACGTAAATGTCATATGTCATTCTCACGTATGAACTCAGGTCCGGACATGTTGCACCTACTGGAAAGACTCTGTTTGGTTTAGACAAGGGCTGATGCTTGGACATAGCGATCAGGAGGAGGAGCGCCCATATGTAATGATGACTGTTTTACACTGATGCCGTCACTACATATATTTGAATGTATCCACAATCCACTCACTGGGAATTCTCCAGACAATGACGTGCTTTATTTACACATCGGCTCAATCTGACATTACATGGACTTTATACGAGGGAGCATGCAGAATAAAGTCGGGTTCAACTGATACTCACATACAGCTCCTCCAGGTAATATTCGGACAAATGTGTGTAAAGAGTTGTAGTGAGGCTACCAGCCTGCTTTGGTGCACTGTATATTACAGCATGTTAACAAGCAGGCACATTTTGACAAAAGAACTGTTTCATCCTGTAATTTCAAGAAAGACTGAAAACATACCGCAGTGACTTAATATTTTATGCTCAGTCTGTATATTTAGCTCAGACAAGTTGTGTAACACGACAGATACAGGTATATTTGGTGTTTTGTACAGTAGGCATGTGTGTGTATGTCATCCAGGCTGAAGGAGACGGTGCTGGGAGCAGATCGGGACAGTTTGTGGCTGCTAGGCGAAGAGACGGGTCAGCCTTTGGAGTTTCCTCTGGCTGCTGTTGCCCCAGAGATGACCCCGCTGCAGGTTGCCATGCCAACGCCGCCCTCTGGGGAATCTGGGAAAGAGGGAGACGGAGCAACAGAAAGTCCAGATGAGGAGGTGAGACATAGGTGATGCCGCCTATTCACTAATTTGATCAGAAGTAATTTGTAGTAAAAGAAGTAGCATGTGTTGACTGGTGGTACTAGCAAGTACAAGTAATTACGATCAACTAAACACGGTCATTACCAGAGACAAACATTTTCGCTAACCTTAGTTCCTTAATTACATCTCTGCTCGCCTAAATGGAAATACAAACCATCACACCCAAGTTTGGTGTATTTCTGCATCCATTATGAACCTAAAACCTATTGTCCAAATTCTGACCTGTAGGAAACTCACAGGTGACAGTGACAAAACAATTTACTGGTGTGACAGTTGTCGTCAACTTTAATTTACATTCCACAAAGTGAGTCATGAGCAGCTTGTTTCGTGATGGAAACATCTAATGGAAAGGACACATGGGTGTGTCAACACATAGATTCATAGTTTCCAGTGTGCTGGAGTGTGATGTCCCTTTTATAGATCCAGTCCTGTCTACATTAAAGCTGTGTGTTTCTCACTGTTTCTTCTCCGTCAGGTGGTTGTTCGTCCTGTTAGGAAACCTGGTGGAGGTCGCAGGCGCCAGCTGGTCTTTGCAGACCCTGAGGTCCAGATATCCGACAGAGCGATGAAGGAACAGATCGGAAACCCACAGGCCGAGACACTCGACCTGGTACAGGAGCACACAATTTATGTGTTGAAGTGGATCCACTGACTTAAAATTCAATATTTACATTATTTAAATACTGCAGTATTGCACCCTGGAGTTATTTTTCTTTGATTTCACACTTATAGCAGCCCCTTTCTCCCTCTCAACCGCACACACCATACCAATGGATGTATATACTGTATGCTGACCAATTGAATTCAGTATTTGCCATTCAGTAATCAAAGTCCTTCAATCAAAGTGTCTATTCACCAGGGTTTCAGTTAATTAAACTCCAGCTCTCCACCTCTCGTCCTGCTCTCAAAGCCCAATGGGAGAGTTCTCATTGATTTTATTTCCTTCCTTCTTTCCTTCTCCCTCTCTCCCTCTTACCTTATGTCTTTGATTTCCTTTGAGACACTAACATTGGCTTTTACCCCTTCTCTCTCTCTCTCTCTCTCTCTGTGCTAAACAATGCGTAAGTTGTACAATCAAGCCAATACTTTGTTCTTCCTTTCAGTCCGAGGTGTTGCTGGACTTGCCCTCCTTGACTAAGCGTGCTATTCCTGCTCAGCTCTTCAATGCCCCCTGTGGATGTCAGTGCCAAGTGCTACACTTCACTCAAGCATCTATTGACTGATCATTAACAATTATTTCTCAGCTTTTCTCCGATATACTGAAAATACAGATGGATGTAAGGATTCTGAAATATTAGTAAGAAGTTCATAAGAGGGAAAACAAAAAGAAACAGAAAGCTAATCAACAAAATGTGCTTAATTGATAAATAAAAACAGACAAACTTAAAGCAAAGTTAAACAGAAAGTATTGTGCTGAAAGACACATATTACAGAGACTCTGCCTTCAACCACCTTTATTTTTATTGATCACAGAACTTTACAGTAGCATCTGAGTTGCACTAGCTTTCCACAAACTCTTAACATCAGCTGTGGGGAAGAAAATATAAAATACCAACTGGAACCTGTAAAGGTTTTCTTATCTCCTGTTTTATGTCCTTGTGTGTCTTTTTCCTTCCCCCTCCTTCTGTGTTTCATTAGTTCTTTAGTCTGTTTTATACTTAGTGAGTGTGTTTTCCCTTCTTCAGTTGTCCAGTTGTCTGTTTGTTGCTCGTGTCCCTTGTCAGTATCACTGCTTGTGCTTTGTGTATTCTCTTCTGTCAGCCTGCTCCCTCCATTTATTTGTCTACTTCGTTGTCTGGACTCAGCTTTATGCCTGCCTGGTGTCCTGCATTTGGGTCCTCTTTCGAAGTGCAAAGATATAACAGAACCCACCGTTTGACCTGTCCACAGCCCATATTGATACGGAACTCCAGGCACTATGGAAGCAGCACGCCTCGCTCGCTGTCCTGCCTGAACACGGGGATAAACAGAGAGGGGAGGAGGAAGATGAAGAGGAGTCAGAGCAGGACAGAGAAATACTGAGGATGGAGAGGAAGAGGAGACACTCAAGCATGAAGGAGGTGGGTTTGTGTGGAGGTTTATTAAGAGATATATTTCCTATATTGAGATTCTTTTAACAGCTCTTCTCTTGGTACAATGTAATGGTCTAAAATCAAATGGTGCTGTCTGTGTGTGTGTGTGTGTGTGGGG
>OMLP01027965.1:0-13291 GCA_900302685.1 Spondyliosoma cantharus
ATATGTGCACCCAGGCAACCAACATGTATAATCGTTTATTATTACTGCTTTGTTTTCACCTCGGTTTTACTGATTACCATGTTGATATTAAAGTGAAAAAATGGTTTAATGATGTTTTTTCCATTTGTAGCCTTGTGGCAATAAAAGCTTTAAAATTTGAAAGCATGTGTAGACATGTATGTCATTTTCCCATTCCGAACTCGCATCAGTATGTGTGAACGCGAGCAGCCTTGCAAAAGAGTCTAATGTGTGTTGATGTTTAACCCGTAGCCACCGATGACGATCACGCAGTGTTTGTCTGTTGTCGTCGAGCACTTCAGCGGAAGATGATCCGTCAGTCGCTGTGATCTTTACCATGTTTTCCCAGATGAATCGCGCACATCAACATGACAGGTAAAACACACCGTCCATTTCTACCTGTGAAAAAAATACTCATGAATACGTGCTGAGACAGCGCGAAGCATCCTGATACGTAACAATAAAGCTGAAATTCAACGCTATTCCCTTTCTGGCTGTGTCCTCGCTGAACTCACTCTGAATATGATTTTGAATGTATAACTCCCTTTAATTACAGTTTGGAGTGCCAAGGCGGCAATTACGGAATAAAGTACAATCCAGCATTATTAATTCATCGTACAGCATTAGTCACTCTCCCTGGGCCAGGGTGAGCGAAGAGTAGCAGTCGAGCACACTGTGTCAGACTTGAATAATGGCAAACAATGACCTGCACGTAAAAGTTAAATATAGTATATATAATTTTGAACTCTTTGCCGTGTGAAGATATAGTGGAGTAATGGCAATAGCAGCTTCTCCGTTCTTTGTTTTGGTAGCCGGTCCACACTTGCATGTTGAATGTGAGTCTCTTAATGAAGATACGTTTCTAAAAACATTTAAAGCAAAAAGAAGAAGAGCTTTGCAGTAACAGATCTTGATCCATATTTCATCACGACTGTCTAGTTTGACAGTTGGATCTAAGATTCATGAGCAGTTTGTGTTCGGATGCCGCTTTCTTTTTCCCTCAACGTGATCGACGCGCGCATTATGTTGGCAGGGAATTTTGTATATTTCATCCTCTAGGATGATTTATAGTTGTGGATGAAATAGTTCAGCCAAAACTGAAATCTCTGTTGTAATCTACTCAGACTCGTGTCCGTGGAAAGTGGTGCGAAGTTTGGTAGTCCACAAAACATTTTCTGGAGCTTCACAGCAAAACAGCTTTCTCCTAAACAAGTGAAGTAGATGGGGACTTGTTTTAAAGTGTACAACAACTGGAGAATTAAAAAAAACATGAAATGACTCCATACAGCTTGTACAGCTTAATCCAAGTGTCCAGAAGTAGCAACATCCAAAACTGACCTCAGCAAATGTAATTTATACCCGTGATGCACGGTCCAACTTGTAGGAAGCAGCTAAAGTGAAGATTCTGCCTTTAAAAAATTTGTCAAGAACATTGTTTTGGTTGTGTTTTGACATTTTAAAGTCCCGGTCTACCTCAGTTTAGGAGACTGTTTTGCTGTGAAGCTCCAGAAATGTTCTGTGGACTAAAAAAACTTCCCCTCCCAACTTTCCACTGGAGTGAGAGTGAGTAGATAATGACTTCATTTTCATTTTTGGGTGAACTAATCCTCTTAGGGGAAATAGTGGACTGAAAAAACATGATAAAGTGCCTTTTAGGGTGCCCTTGGAATGGAGAAAACTTGATCCTGTGCTTGCAGCTGGTGCCTCTTCTCACCCCTCAAACAGCCTCAGTCCGCGACTGGGTAGCTGTAAGAGTGCTGTGGCTGACGCCTGCCTCCTCAAAAATAAAACATCAGAGCTGCGCTGTCAGAGATGCCATGTGGGGGACCACATTGAAAATGATTAGAAAGCATGAGCTGCCTGTGTTTTTCTCTGACAAGTTTCTGATTTGTAGAGCTTGTTGTGAGTAAATGTTGATAAAAGGCTCGGTTGTCTTCTTTTTCAACATCCACAAGTCATTTCCACTACAAACCCTCTGCTCCCTACAGGCTCTGTGCCAGTAAATATAGCAATGTGATACAAGCGGCTGCACGAAATCATCTCATAATTAGCGATGAACGAGGCGAATGCTCCCCCGTCACTTGTATCAAGAAGTAAATGAAAAGGTGTGGGAAATGAAATCGAAGCATAATGCCAGCTGATCACGTACGATGCATCTGTCTCATGTAGGTATATCAATAGGTGGAAACAACCAATGAGCTTTAACTCATAAACCATTCCATATATATCTCCACTAGGACTCTTAGTAACCCCCAGTAATCAACAATGCTGTGTATCCAGAGAAAATTAAGTCACCATCAACATAGAGACAGCGGAGAGGCCGTTAAAATGGGACCATTTCATTTAAGTCTGCCCTTTAGATCTTAGACCCAAGAAAACATAGACGGACACAGCAAATTTCATAAAAATCCAGAGACGTCTTCAACATTCCTTGTCAGAGGCCAAAGTTATGATCACGGAGATGAGGCATTTTTAATCAAGGGAATCAACAGACCAACACGGACGTCGCTGCGCGCAACAGTGCTTCAAACACCTACCACGATGGTGGAATGTAACTCCGTACATTTACTCGGGTACTGTTCAAGTACAGATTTGAGGTACATGTACTTTGCTTGAGTGATTGCATGTTCGGCTACTTCACACCTCTACCCCACTACGTTACTGCTGGTTACTTTCAGACGTGTGCAAAACCATGCTCCATCTCCAAGTGTGTTGATTTTAAATGTTCCTGATTAACTGAAGGATGAAGTGTTCATTTAGCATCGAGTGTCACACTTAATTTGATTCAGGAGAACAATTACGTTTCAGCCTGGCTTATTTAAAGTCCCAGTTTTACATTTGCTTTGTCTGAAACGGGATGAATTTACCATCGTTTTAGTCTGTAGAACTCAGACAGAAACTCAGGAAGTTTACGTATTATGTACTTGGATGTGTTTAGACTTTCTGTATCAGTTTTTGTCTAATCTGACCTTTCCCAAGAGAGTTACAGTCATTTATTACGATACTATTCTTTATTCAATTTACTCATCATGTAGATGTGTCCAAAAAAGTTTAGGGAGAGAAAATATAATAGTGAGGTTATTAAATCATAACGGAAGGACAGCGAAATTTAAAGAGATGTATTATTCATATAACAGGAGCAACAGAAGTAACTTGGCCTCAACCGTTGCCGTTGGTTTCCTTGACGAATCGATGCTGCAGAGCGTGATGGCGTGATCACAAAACTCCACTTTCCATGAGTCCATGAGTTCCATAAGCAGAGTTTGGATTAGCAGTTCAAAAAGTTATTAAAGATTTAAGAGCAACATCCAGTTCTGGCCGTGGGCAGCTGTCTATCAGCCGTCTTTGATGGTTTATGGTAAATTAAGTATTTAAACACCTTCTTTCTTGGTTGTTTGTCCGGGACCATAAAAAGTTGACTTCTTAGAGCCACGTGACAAACATTTGATCCTCTTGTAGAATATAATGCACTGCTGTAGACCAAACCACCCGACAGTACTTAGATTAGAATAAGCATTTGGATGCGACGCTTTTCTTTTTACTTCTTTTCATTTAGCGTTGTGTTTTTAAAGTTTTATATTAGTCCTTCAACTTCAGTAAAGGATCTGAATCTTCCCTCCATCACTTGCTTCAACCCTCCCCTGAAGGCTGTATGAGTTCTCATAATGTCTCACAGCTATGCCACGCCATCAGCCTCAAAGACAAACAGCAGTTAGCTGTTTTCCTCTGAGAACTACAAAAATAACGACGTACAGCGGGAGGTCAGGTTCAACACGAAGCCAAGCGAGGTGCAGGAACGTTCGGGCAACGATATATAATCGAGTTCTCGCACGTCTCCTCCGTTCAGCCGGAGCGTCTTGTTATTCTTGGCAGCAATTACGTCAGTTTGACTGCAGACGCTCCGGTGTCTTCTGCTCGCTGCTTGAAACACGAAGCAGACATTAGGATTCCCACCTGCCTCCCGTTCTCCCCCCTCAGCCAGCAGTTTGCCTCTTCACCTGATCTGTTTCCCCTCCTCACCCCTCCTCGCCCGCTCCCCCTCTCACCTTCATCTTCGGCTAGTGAGCCCGGCCGAGGCAACGAAACACATTGATGATTTATTTATGTTAGGGAACCCGTCTTTCTTTCTTTTCTTTACAGCTCTCTCTCTCTCTCGCAGTCTCACACACACACGCACACACACACACACACACACACACTTTCACTCTGTCTCCTCTCGTGTTTGTCTGTCTGTGAAACCGTATGTGACAGTGATGCTAAATGGGGCGTCCTCTCTCCTGTTGTGATGAGATGGAATATGCAGGTGGCAGAGCTTACAAGCACAGTACACACACGCACACACACACACACACACACACACACTCTGCGGTATCATGCTGAGATGACATCCTCTCCCTGCTCTGGGGTTATCTCACATGATCTAGGTAGTCGACACTATCGGCTCAGCTTTCTCAACGAAACACACTTTAGCAGCCAGTTTGTCAGGTGACGCGAGGCGTGACGTCTTCATCTGCAGCGACAGACAGATGTTTCGCCTGTTCTTTCATCAGTTCATGAGTTTTAAAGATGAGTTATTATCAGCTCGACGTATCAGTTATACTCTGGGTTATTTTTGGAACAGTTTGTGTATTCATTCCCCGCACGTAGCTCGCACACAGCCTCGCCAGCCGTCGCCCACTACATTCACATCATATATTAACGGGGGGAAGCCTGGTGAATCGAAGCCTTCTGTTGTCTGGAAATGTAAAATCTTACTCATAATCAAGACTGGCAGTCCCGAGCGCGTTTCATTTAAAGTTGCTCGCCGAGCAGCAGACTTTACAAGGAGTTTAATAAGTTGCAGCTAATGGTTCAATTAATGGTCCATAAATCATTTATTAAGGCCTTATAGATCAAGCACGAGCCATTCGTAAGGACAACGTCTGCGTCGCCACGGGTTGTTAAATAATACCCTAATGCTCTCCTCCAGCACAACTGGCTTTGTTTCTTTAACCAGGTCTTTTATTCATCACCGGCACTTCACCTTCTGTGAGCGCGCCGCAGATCATCGGAGCAAAATACATTTGTTAAAAACGTATTACTGCGGCATCGCACCTCCAAATATGATGGAGTGTCGGAGTGAGCCATCTGAAAAGGCAAAAAGGAGGATGGCGTAGACCTGGGCGCTTAATATCGCAGTCATAACTCGGTAATAGATGAAGTGTGATCTGCAGCTCTTTTTACAGACGGTAAGTAGAGGGGAATTAAAAGAGTTAATATGTCAAATAAATGACTAGACATTTGCTCTTTATATTGTTGAGTTGCGTCACCCCAAATGTTACGATGTTCCAACCCAGAGAAATCCACATTTTCTCTCACGATGACACATACAGCCTTCAGTCGTTGAACCAGCTAGCAAGCCACTGTATCGTTCACTACTGTTTGCGTTGCTCACTGATGATGAATCACCGTTATTCGTTACCGTTTGCTGCGCGTTCTGTTATCAATGAAGACAACAACTCCCATGATCCCCTGCTGCTTCACAACATCATCAAACTCTGTCTTTTGTAAAGTTTTGATTTAAACGACATACACGGGGTGCTTTTAAAACGATATGATTCATTAAATGCAATAACCAAAAATCAAAACATATTTCCAGGACTGCTTTTTTGATAAACATGTCGATTTAAAAAAAATCACAGGAAAACTCTTTCAACAAGTTAAAACGCTTTTATTGTTTTCAAGGTCTAACGTTTCCTTGGCATGACAAAAAAAAAAAGGCAATTTAACAGTGCAAAGAGAGTGCTTTTTGATTTTTGTTTTGATTTTTGTTTGAACTGTTAAAACAAAACTCCGAAGCCCAGGCTTTTTTTGTGAATGTAAGCGACAAACCTTCATGTAAAAGCATAATTACGACGAAAGAGGCACTTTTAAGATTTACCATAGTTTCGTTTTCGGGTCAAGCTCATTTTCAATGGGGTGCTACGGGCACTTGTACGATAGCATCAAAACCGCTATTTTTAAAACCCTAAGAAGGCTCGACACAACATGAAACTTTGCTCGTAGCATCGCCAGGGTCTCTACACATGAACACGAGCATTGAGAACATTGGTTGTGTACACAGAGTTACTAAAAAGAAAGTTTTTGTGCAACTCACCTTAGCAGTAGCTTGTTCCGCTCCCAGTCGTCATGGCAGCCGAGAAGTATTGATCTCCGAATACGACGCATCATGGAGGACAGGTGAGGTGGAACGCTACTGTCTTCCGGCAACAACTATCCACACGATATCTCACATGACTTTTCCGGCTTTTGATTGTAGTATTGTTTCAAGGTCAATATTGTTTTTTTCGCTAACGACAAAACAACGAATTATCTGTGCATTTACATGGAACTAAGCTTTAGGAGCGTAGGTTTACACAAAGGTTTGACTCGGGTACATTCACAAAAAAAGCCTAGGTTGCATTTTGGCGAGAGTTTCGCTTTAAGTCGTGTCTCACAGCGGCCTGTGATCTATAAAGCATGTTATGTTGTTTTAACCATCAATAAAACCATTAGCCTCATCGCCTGTCCCCTGCAACAGCTTGAAAAAGATTCTTAATATCTGTTTATCAGCTTCATTATTCACGCCTTTTCCTAATTAAACCAGAAGTGCTGCCGTGGTTTTGAACTGAAGAAATCTTTCAGAAGTCTGCAACAGAAAGTAAAGCATTATTATATTATAATGATATTCGATCTGGAACTGGTTCAGTACAAAGAGTTTTCCTTCGCTCTCTATCTGTGATTGGCGGTGACAGAACTTTCTAGGCTGCAAAAAAAAAATTCACAAATTGGGTTTCTGGTATTGGGATGTTGTGACACTTTGTCCAAAACAAGTGAAACCGATTTTTCTCGGGGACTAATTGACCTCAATCGTACCAGAGAAATTACAAGAGAGGAGACAGACCACTTAGAGCGTTTCGAATAGATGAGTCCGTGCCACCAGAGACTGCAGATGTGTGACACAGAACCCAAATCAAAAGCCGACCGTCTACTTTTATGTCAGCCAGACTGCGCTGATGTGAGAGAACAGTCGAGATTCACAACCGTTTTAACCGTTTCGCTGCTGGCGCGTCACATCACGGCACTTTGGATGGAGCTGTGAAAGAAGTCGGTGTCGTGAGTACAACCTGTCGAATAAAAGCATTTCAATCCTCTTTTTCGGGTTAACAAACGTTCTTTGACCCAAGATTTGACTGGTGAGTCAATAAATGCGGTTTTAGATTCCCGGTGACGATTGACAGCGAAGTTGTTATTCCCTCCCCATTCATGTGGATAGGTGCTGGTCTTGTTAGCTTGAAATAACTCCCCCAGGGGCAGAGCCAAGATGGCTGCTGATAGATACTGAGAGATACTGAACCCGAAACAGCTCCCGATGTGTTGGTCGGCACCTTGCGTGGGAGCCACCGGCATCAGTGTATGAATGTATGTATGAATTACTGTAAGTCGTTTTGCCCTAAAATGTAAAAATGTTTTTACAGTGAACGCAAGGGTAAAGAAACTCTCACTCTGATTTTTCTCATTTTCTCCAACTTTGACAAACGAGCTAATCGCCTAAAACTTCCAAAACTTGGTCTAATCCCTCGACTTGCCTCCAGCGGCTGTCACTGTATGACTGGGCATCTTACGCCGCCACCCATCAGCAGCTGTCTCTCTTGTCCGCCCATCTTCAGATTACTTTAGCTCCTCACAGTCAACGCGCTCAGTGCTCCTCCAACCTCCTGTCAGTCTTTCTGTCACTTAGTTAGTCTCTCTGTCAGTCAGTCAGGTAGCCGGCCGGGCCGATACGCTCCGAGGGGTGTTCCCCATCCCCGACGCTCTCCTATTCATTTGTTTGTTTGTCTGAGGGGCAGAGCGTGAGAGAGGTGAGGGGGAGGCAGAGAGGCAGATGAAGAGACTCTGGTTTAGCCGGAGATAGCGCAGTGGAAAGATATGTGCCAATGCAGAAAGCAAATTGATGGAGGGAGCGAGCGAGCGAGGGAGAGAGAGAGAGAGAGAGAGAGAGATAGAGAGATGTCAATTTAGATAGTGGGAGCTTAGCGTTACACTTCAAAAGGAGGAGAGCGAGAAAGAGAAGTGGAACGAGAGAACGTCCGAAATTTGCTTTAGACAAAGATGTTGTTCTGTGGCGAGAGGGAACGAGAGATGTGAAGGGTTAGGGAGAAAATATGTGAGATTTGCGAGAGGTGGGGACTGAGAGAGAGCGAGAGAGGAAAATTGTTGGTTTAGAGAGAGAGAGAGAGAGAGATGGAAGATAGATGGCTGTTTGTTTCGTGTGCTGCTGCCAGTCATTACCTAGTCGGGCCTCAGCAGCAGGTTGGCAGAGCCGGGCTCTAATTGAGGAGGCCGGTGGCTCGGAACAGCCGAGAGCGAGGGAGAGAGAGGGAGAGAGGGAAGGCTCGCTTTCCTCTTTGCTTTTTCATAAATTAGCCTGCCAGTCATTACGTCCTGGCATGTGGTCGGGATCAGAAAAACACCATTTTCAAACGCATTTGCATTCGTCACAAGTTTCACACGCCATAAAAGCAGCAGCTCATAAAGCCCGGGCCGCGTGCATGCTGAACCAGGGGCTGGTCGCAGCCCAGACGCAAGGATGAAGTGTTAGCGGTTGCTTTTCTAATTTGTACCTGTCAAAGGCGACGTAGTGACATTTCCACAAAACATATCACGATCGCGTTACGTGTTTAGCAGCCGCCGTTTCAACACTTGTAAACACGACACCGCTGGATATTCTTAAGGAGACAATTTGCGACAATTTCCATCCATGTTCTTTGGTGACAAATTGGATATCTTTTGGGGGTATTTGAAGCCAAAACACTATGTTTCCCTCATCCTTACCAAGAGTGTTTTTTTGTGCCTAAACCTAACCTGAGCATGAGCACAGCATCTTGGAAAGAGAAATTTTGACCTAAAGAAATAAAATACACGTAAAATTTTAACTCATCTGTTGTTTTGCGGAAACTACAAACTAACTTGCCTACTTTCCTTTGGCCCTATCGCGATACTATATATATACATCTTGATATTTTGAAATCTCATCGAAAGCACTTCGTGAGAGAAATTTGTGATCATGTTTGATTCTTCGTCTCATAAGAACGTTTGATTTGTGTGTTGATACGGTTACCCAGCGGCCTTCTCTGTTCTGACTCCTGCCGACGACACCTGTGGATGTGGAAAAAACCCTTTGTGCTTCTCATAAATCTTCAATTTGATGAATAGAGGAATAAACTTCCTTGAATACATTTGCTCAGCTTTGTCATACGTCATACGGAACAATAATACATCCACATGTTGCCCAGGATGTAAGATGACTTCTGCACAATGGTTGCCAGCAGAATAAAGAAGATTATCTACAGCCATTCATCAATATCCAATAACTCAGAGGAGTGGCAGCGGCGTGCGTCTCGTTTAGTACGCCACGCAGCTCTCACATCCACGTTCCCTCGCGCTCATCCGAAACAGCTGCGTCACTCTCATCACACACACAAAAAGGTGGACGTGACGAGGCTGTCGTGCGTTGAAAGGTATTGATCGGGCCAATCCTGAGAGGCGGCTAGACGGACTTCTCATCGAGGGCAGAAAGAGGCATTCTGGGGGTTTGTTGTCATCCGTTAATGACTAATTCAAGTCAGGATATGTACAGAGAATGTGGGCAAAAGACGGGAGTGGAGGTGGGAGGACGCTGCAGAGATTCCCAGATGCCGCCGTTAAAAAAGGTGTCACGTGGAATTAGGCTTGCGCGGCGCCGCACAACGCTGTCATCTTCTCAGGTGACAGCAGCCATCTCCATATTTCACGCTTCCTCCTTCCTCCCCTCCTCTCGGGTCTCGTGCCCCCTCTGTCACACCATCCCCGGAGCGCCCGACTCTCTCTCTCTCTCTCCCAACCCATCTCCATACCACAGCCCATCCACCCCGAACCAACCCCCGGGCCTCTGTGGTGACAGTGCCGGCATGCAACAGCAAACACACACGGCATAATAATGGCGAGCCTCTCACCTCTTCTGCAGTTTGCACCTTAGCTTCCCATCCTCAAAATCAGCAGTAGTAGTATCAGATAGTAGTAAAGTCCTCCCTCGAGTCAGCAGTGAACTTCACAGCGGAGAGTCGTGTGCGTGCAGATTTTGACACTAGAAGGCTGTTTTCACATTCAACGCTGAACGTGTCAATTTTTCTCTGCACTTACTGAAAAATCTGATCTTAAGAGACAAACAGTTTAGGAGCCAGTCAGGTCCAATACTCAGCACACAAGAGCGAGATGTGGAGACTTGAAGCCTCCAGTGCACATACACGGAGAATTTACCTTTCAGTGAAGTGGGAGCATCTCGTCTCCGGCAGTAAAACTGGTGAAATGAAAAATATTTTCACATTCTTATACCCTGGAAGTTTCGTGAGGGAGAACTGGTGACATTTTTTTGCACAAAATTCTTCGATCCTTGTACAAATGACTCAAATTTGGACTGAAAGGTGAGACGTTTGTCTTTCCATTTGCTTCTGTAAAGAGCAGATGCGTCCAAATTTGGGGCTTCGAAGCGTAAGAGAAAATGATTATACTCAGCTGCTATTGTTGTCACCGGGGAGCCATCAGCCGCTGTCTCTGCCACCAAAGTCTCAGAAGCCGACGCGCCAAGCTCGTCCACTGCAGGACTGAGCGGAAATGCTCCCTCGCTGGTTTTGCGACTACTTTAGTGATGCAGCAAATCTCCATTTCTCGCTCCGTATCAGTCTTTTGCCTCTTTTTAGTGCAACATCGTCTTCCGTGTGAATACCGGTGTGGACACAGGCTGCCATGGCGAAATGAATCGGGTCCGCCGTAACGAAGAGCGAGGAAGTCCGCGCAGGGTAGGGTTAGGTCAGACTGTAACCATCTCACAGTTGCAGAACCACAGTATATATAGTTATTAGTATCAGTATATAATGACCCTTGAAGCAAACAAATCAAAAGCTTTTAGATATAGTTATAATTGTGTTAAATATTATGTCCTCACAGGCATGAAATTTGTGTATAAATTGTTTATTGTTAATAAAATGTATAAACTTGATTGTTTTTAATAGCAGTTAAGCAAATATGTATTACAGTCATCAATTTTCATACCACTGCAGTCAGTACACATGACTGTCGATAACGACAAACGCCGCCTGATTGTTGATCCGCTCTCCACAGAAGTTAACTGGAGGATTCACATATCAGTTCCACGGAGAAATGAGACGTTGGCGTTCGCGCTGTGCCCATTTCCAAAGTCAGGAGTCGTGTTATTTGTGCTCAGATTGAAGAGAACGGCGCTGACACGCCTGTTTTTCCACATTCAGATCACCCAGTCACGCTACCGAGGCTGATTATCACCAATCAGCGGCTCAAGCCGGGCAGAGAAGAACAGAGTTGTCCGAAAAGGCAACACAATTTTTGTTCGTCTTGAGTGTGACAGCTTGACCTTCTCTTCCCGCCGGGGTTCGTCATTCATCACCATAGATACTCGGCTCTCGGCAACTCGGTAAATACCATTAGTATATTAACAACGTCCAGGAGTGCCCACTTGCAGACTCACACATGAAGAGAAACAATCACGTCGAGATGATTTGATCCACCCGGCTGATCCGACATGCGCCACGGGGCTCCGTGTGAACACCGAGGCTTGGTGGGAGAGCCGTTTGTGAAGTAGTTTGTTTAGTTAAAACCGAGCAGATCACAACAATGCTACTGATTTAGTTAAAATGTAAATTGCGTGGCTCTTTTTTAAAAGGAACAAAACATCTCTAGGATCTGCCAAGATGTACCACCATAATTAGTTTTAACCGTGAACCCACACCGAGTTGGAAATATTCAGTTATTCCAGTCGCTGACAAACAAAAAAACACTGGGTTTCTTATTCACTGGAGGCAGACAAGAAAAACTGTGGACGACATGTTTTTTAATAAGTTGCCTTAGTCTTTTTCAGAGGAATACAATTCCAACACTCAGTACTACAATAACACCGGGATTATAGTCCCTGACAAGTTTGTTCCGTGGTGTGGGAAGCGCTTCATCTATGTACCACCTGTGAGTCCCTGGGATCACTCCTCAATCCTGGGTGGCCGTATGAAGAGCAGGACTTCAGGCACCAACAGATGTCACAGATGGTGGTTTCAGTTGGATCGTGTGTTTTGTTTTTTTTCAGCGAAAGCAGACGACAATATCTTTTTTTTCTTTTTACAACTTCAAACGAGTGCACGCTCTCATCTGTAATGATTTTGATTGCATCTTGCTGTACTCGTTTTACCGTCTTTTTATCCCATCGCTTTGATTTCTTTTTATGAAAGCCCGTCTCGGGACGTGTTGCAAGTAAGTACCTGCTGTAAACATTATATGACGCTTGAATCGGCCAGCTGTGTCATTATGTCTGCGTCTCTTGTATCTGTCACTTTCAAGTGAACCGCTAATACAAAACTTTTTTTCTGTTATGTTCACTACAAATGTATTGATTAAGACCGTTTCCTCGATATGTTCATTGAAAAAGTTACCCAGCAGCATTACATGTCATTTAAAACATATTTGCTGCTGCAAGTAAATATAAAAATACTATTTTGAGGACACAGAGGTTTAAAATGAACGTTGCAGTGGTAATATGGACCTTAACTGATATTTTGTAGATTTTGTTTTTTGATAAACTACATTTCTGTGAATCCTTATGATTGTGTAATGAGCCTGAAACAATAACAGCAACGGAACCAGCACCAAAGTTCTTTGACAGAACGGTTAGAAATTTTAGACACAAGTGTCTCACTAACTTCGTGGTTTTCTGTGGTTTTTGATAATTGTGCTGAAACAGAATAAGCTGTTCTGCATTGTGCAGCCCGTAGAGCACCAGAGACTTCTGCTGGTCCAGTGGCTAACATCTGCTGACCTGCACGGGAACAAAACAATTTAATGGTGCGGCCCTTCCAGACGTTCCAAATGTAGTTTGACTGAACAGCTGATGAAGTCTGATAGTGAAAAAAAGTCAGTTCAAGGGGCTTGTGCCAGCATTTTTACAGCTGTTTCTTTTACAACGTAGGCTAAAAGGAAAAGGTCTTTTGGGGTCAGTGTGCGCCACCTCATGCTGTAATTACACGGTCTGACCATGTTGCTGAAGTTGCTTCAAAGCCTGCGCTGTTCCGAGGGGGCTCGATGTGGAGATGTTTTCTAAAACGAGGGTGTCATGTGGACAGAAGTTTTTTTTCCTAAAATGTAGGGAAAAATAGTTCGCACAATATCCGGGTGGAAAAGCCTTAAACGCGAGAGA